>CM067321.1:35953494-36154456 GCA_034231615.1 Meghimatium bilineatum
AGCTGTATATACATGTGCTTACAGGTATGTAAATGTACTGCCAATTTTTATTATTTAACTTTAAAAACAACTTTTTATCTCGTGTTTAAAAAGAAATGTATAGTAGGCCTAGCTCACAGCTTCGTGAAGCGCGCTTCATAACTCGTGAAGTCGGCTTGACATTGCAAGTTCTTAGAGCATTGCATTTAATAAAAAACGGTTATATCGAACCTCGGATATATCGAATTAATTCAATTTCCCCGAGAACTTCGATATATCGGGGTTCTACTGTATATTGTTTTAATTCCCAAGAAGATTTCCGGCATCCATAGCATTCAGAAAGTAATGGCAGCCCACAAGATACTATTCATTCATTCATTTTCCTTTTGCACTGAAGTTAGTGCATAGGGCAGAGGTCAGATCTCTCCAATTCTGTCTGTTCAAAGCTATTCTGTGCAGTTCTTGAATAGTATGAATATTGGTTGTTTTTTCTTCAGGTATCCATTCAAGAGATTGGTGGTGTATTCTGTTGGTGTCTGCGCGTAGGACGTGCTCGATGTAGGACCAACGGCGTTTTCTGATAACATCTGTGATGTTATTTTGATGTGTCTCTTCTCTGATTTTATCATTCGATTTGAATTCACTCCAATTGGCGTTAGATATCCTACGAAGACATTTGTTCTCGAAACTCAGTAATTTCTTTTCTGAAGATAAAGAGCTTTTCCAACTCTCACAACCATATGATAGCACCGGAATAACGCAGGAATTAAATAAGCGCATTTTCGTGCGTGTGCTGATTGACTTTGACTTCCAGATATTATACAATCTAAATGCACTTTATACGAGATATTATACTCAGTACTTAATTACTCGTAAAAATCACTCGGACACAAAATGGTCGGTTGGTCTCTACGTCGTGATTAATTAAGATATGACAGTAATGTCTAGTATAGTATTATACTAAGTTTAGTATACATACTATCAAAAGTTTGAAACTTATAATATTATAATTATACTTTTATACGTACCGTGCACCTTGAACATAAAGGTTTGAATGATGACTGAATGTATCGTAAGAGTAAACTAATTATAATATTTGGAATTACCTGTGTTGTGATCGTGTTTTTAAATAAATGGCTTGTTCTTCGAAATGTAATAACTTACTCTGAAAATCTTACAGTTAAAAATAGCAACCGCGGAAAGAAATGATTTCCCCGTAGGAAAAAATGCGCCCAGTCCCGCCCAGATCGATGTATGACACAATTTAACTAACGAAAAGTGAGTTATATTATATAACTTAACTATGTATAATAAATTTTATACAACTCAAACGTTATCTTGATATAGGCCTACTTCACTAATCTCTACAATAATTTATTACTCAACGTGTGATTATAAATGTGATTCTTTTTTAAAGTATAGGCCTATCTATCGATCTATCGATAAACCCTTTGTTGCCCGTCAGGGCCGGGGTAGAAGGGTTTTCTCAGGGCCGGAATAGAAGGGTTTTCTTAGGACCGGGGTACAGTGGCGTAGCGAGGGGGGCGGAGGTGTGGACCGCCCCGGGCGGCATCATCGGGAAGGCGGCAAATTTATTTTCGTCCAGTCTTTCACAATCACTGACATACTTTGTTAATGTCACAAGGGCGGAAAATTATGATTCCGCTCCGGGCGCCATTGACCCACGCTACGCCACTGCCGGGGTAGAAGGGTTTTCTGAAGATGGCCCTCGTGTGTGCTGAGTATATTGTGGAGTCTGTCGCCTCTTTTATTTCGGTGGTCCATCGTTTTCGTGGTCGGACTCTAGGTCTGCCTTCATTGTATCTGTGTATCATAGCTTGCTTTGTTGATATGATGTCGGTTGGTAGTCTGACGATGAGTGCAACCTATTTGATCTGTTGTCTCTTATTGACTCCAAGTTTGGGGTGGTGCCGGTTTTTTGTCTAATGCCCTCATTCCTCCTCTGTCCCTTAGCGATATTCCTAGGATTCTGCGTAAGTATCATTTCAACTGTCGCGAGTTTACGTTTGTCTTGTGCTGTCGTTGTCCGCGTTTGGCATTGATATCACAAAGTTGGCATAACAATCGTTTTGAATATTGTTATTTTGATGTTTAAGTCTACATTTTTGTTTCTGAAGATTGGTATCATTTGTCTTAGGGCCTGGTATGCTTAACTACATCTGTTGTGTATTTCTTGGCTGCTCTTGCCGTCTGTTGTTATATCGCTTCCTATGTATGTGAATTCTGACACTTGTTTAAGTTTGTTGTTTCCAATAGGCCTATAGATATATTGGTTTTTCGTTTTGTTCTTCCTATCTTCATTGCTTCGGTCTTTTTTATATTTATCTTAATGTTAAAGATTTGGTATGTTTGATGTAATATGTATATTTGTCTTTGTAGTTGCTATTCTGATGGTGCTACTGTGTGCTTGGTCGTCTACAAATGACAACTCGTTTAAGTTATCCTTCAGATTGTTTTCTTCCGTTGTCTTTGTTACTTTGCAGATGTGATTTATGTACGTTATGAACAATTGGGGGGGGGGGGAGAATAGTAGACACCCCTATCTCACTCCCAAGTGAATTTGGAAATTATCGGATGTATTAAAATATATGATGTATTATATTATCGGATGTATTATCGGATATATTATATTATCGGATATATTAAATTATCTGATTTATTATATTATCTGATGTATTAAATTATCGGATATATTAAATTATCGGATGTGTTATATTATCGGATGTACGATTATATTTTTAGAGACGATTAGAAATCATTTTGATCTATTAATAGCTAAAATACTGGATAAGAAATTGAATTCCTTTGAGAGTTAATGTTTTAGAAAACTCTTAAATATTGATTGGGAAGAATTGAAGTCAAACAAGCAAATACGAAAAGACACGAAACAGCAATATGTTTCCACAAGAATAAAAAGAAAACGGTGGGCATATCGCATATGTACTTAGAATGAATGAAAACAGACTGTCACTACAAGCATTAAAATTGGCACCATGAAAAAGAGGAGGACCAAGAGAGATTCTTCGCAAAGCAACCATAAAAGATGATATGATTGTGAGTCTCAACAACATACAACAAAAATTACATACATTATCATCATATCGCTCGAATTGGAGAGCTCTGGTTTATACCCTATGTATTCGGCTCTGAAGGACAGATAGATTAATAGCTGAATAGATTAATAGATAGATATATTAAAGGGATCCAATACGTTTTTCTTATCCATTTATATATTGTCACTTTCTCTTGTGCCTTTGCGTCGTGGGGCGAAATTGGGGTTGTCTGTCTCTGGTCATTTGGATCACATTTGTCTTGGTCCGTTCGTGTCTCTTTAAAGTTTTTTTGATTGCCTCCATCCATCTAGTTCTTGGTCTTCCTCGTGTCTTGTAGCCTGATCTCCTGCTGATGTATAAACATATGCTGGTTGCGTTGTTTCCATTCTCATGACATGGCCAAACCACATTGTTTGTTGTTTCTCAATGTAGTCTGAACTTGAGATAGTCTTTATATCTTTCCTGATACCTTCATTTCTCCGCCAGTCTCTTCTCGTGACATCTTAAACATCTCATTTCACATACTGTGATCTTTTTTCGCTAATATCTTTGTCAAGGGCCATGCCATGTTTGACACTGGCAACACAGTTAGTATAACAAATATTATTTATCATGGTTTTTTTTTTTTGGTTTTTTTGTAGCACTGCAGATACATTTTATTAAATAATGTTACCTAAGTTCTACACCGGATGATGTTCTTTTCCCGAACTATACCATGGTAATGAAAGAAGAGTTTTCTATTGTTTTTGTGACCAGTTCTCTAATAATATAAACAATCCAGATATAATGGTAATAGCAAAGAAAAAAATATCACTATCTCCATCGATAATGAACACTTTAAACGGGTAAAGGTGTTCACGTACTTAGGAAGCATTATATCGACTGAAGGGAAAAACAGTAAAGAGATGCAAAACAGACGCAACAAAATGTACATTAGACAAAGAACAGGTACCACTCCGATCTTGGAATATATTAAGAGACAACAGATAAAATGATTTGCACACATAAGCAAACTACCATCAGACTGCATACCACAGCAAGCTATGCCGTACAGCTTTTGTTCTTACGGAAATCCATTTGGGTGTTTTTTAAGTTGTGGTTCAATGTGTGATCGTAATCGTTGTTCTAATATTTTGTTAAAGATTTTCCCTGTGTGGCTTAGTAAAGATATCCCTCTGTATTTTGTGCAACTCTCTTACTGCCTTTTTTCTTCTATATGGGAATGATTGTCGAGGTTTCTCCAGTCTTCTGGTGTTTCTTGTTTATTCCATATTCCATTGGAAAGTCTGTGTAGCCTTTTTTCCCCGCTCTCTGCTATTGCTATGCATTCTACTGTGTTTGTATGTTATCAGAGCCTACTAATTTGTTTATTGGTGCTTTATTTATTGCATTTTCTATTTCCGATAGTAGTATATTTGGTTCTAGGATTTCTGTTGTAGTATTAATTGGTGTGTCTCCTTTAGGTTCAGTAGTTATTTGAAATATTGTTGCCATCTTTTCATTATTTGCTTCGGTTCTTTAAGTGCATTGCTGTTTTCTTCATTTATTAATTCTGTTGGTTCATGTATAGCTTCTTTGTTTCTCATATTCTTAACTTTCTTATAGAACCTCTTTTGTGCATTTTTATAATCTTCGTTAAGCATGTCTCCATATTCTTTCCATGTGTTGTTTTTAGCAGTTTTAATAATTTTCTTGGCATTTGTTTTTGCTGTCTTGTATTCTATGTATCTACTTACTTTTTACTTTTGACTTATTCCTTATATTTCTGTTTGTTTTCTCTTGTGATATTTTTTACTTCTTTATTCCACCATGCTGTTGTTTTTGGTTTCTTTACACTGTTGCTCTTGTATCCGCATGTTTCTCCTGCTGCTTGTGTGATAGCTTCTTTGAATAATTTCCATCCTTCTTCTGTTGTAATATCTACTGGTAGTTTTTCGAATTTTTCTGTGAATTTTTTGTATGTATTGCTCTAGCACCATGCCGTCCTTAACTTTGTGTATTCTAATTTGTGTTGATTGTTTATCTTTGTTGTTGCCTTTCTTCTTTCTCTCTCTCTCTCTGTTTGCTTTACATCTATTATTACTGTTTTATGGTCGGTATCGACATACATGTTTGGTATTGCTCTGCATCTGTTATTTTCATTCTGTTAGTTCTTCTTGTTAATATAAAGTATATCTGGCTATTGTTTAAATCGTTCCACTTGTACCAGGTGTGAACATGGGATTTTCTGTGCTTAAAGAATATGTGTTAGTTATAAATACGTTGTGCGGAGTGCACATCTCAATTAATCTGTAGCTATTGTCATCTGTCTTGTTTATCTTGTCTCCGAACGGTCCAATGTATTCTTCTACTCCATATCTTTCTGGTACCAAGTGTGAGTTGAAATCCCCTAAAGGGAATATGTTTCGTCCGTCTTATTGTTGTTTATCAGATCATTAATGTTATCAAAACATTCTTTCCTTTCCGTTTCGTTGTTGTGTGTATTACAGGGCGCGTAGGTTTGAATGAATGATATGTTTTCGTTGTTTATTGTAACGGCTATCACGATCAACCTTTCCATCCCAAAACTCGCCTTTATGATATATTTAGACACCGCGGGGTCAAGGATGAAACCTACACTATGTTTTGCATTCGTATTCGGGTTTACACCACAGTAGATTAAAATGTAGTCTTTGTGTAATTAAATATTACTAAATGTATTAAAATAATATCTGTTTGTTTGTTTCTCAATAAGTACTAGCGATTAGTTGTTTAACTCCAACATCATCCCTATTCTATCATATGGGTGCGAAAGTTGGAAAGCCACAAAAGCCACAGATAAAAGACTCGACTCCTTTGAAAACAAATGCCTACGTACCATTCTGAACGTTAAGTGGAGTGACTTTAAATCTAACACTACTATAAGAGAGGAAAGCAAACAAACCTATATATCTTCCTTCATTAGACAAAGGCGTTGGACTTACATCGGCCATGTTCTCAGAATGAACAGCCTAAGAATTCCCCAGCAATCACTATATTGGGTGCCACCTGGAGTAAGAAGAAGAGGGAGACCTAGAGAAACTCTACGAAGAACCATTAATAGAGAAGGCATGTCAATGAACCTAAACAACACGCAACAATTGAAAGACCTGGCAACACAAAGACAGAAATGGAAACCTATGGTTTCTGCCCTATGCGCCGCCTATGGCCCTGGAGGAACATAACATAACATAACTAGCGATTACTTTTTGCTTTCTATTTGATGGGAGTCGCCCCTTCAGATTGTTTTCATATTCAAAAGACAACAACTCTCAATGCAATGAGAAGAAACCTACTCAGAGTTAGAATTATGTTATGACAAAATTATACACCTGAATTGATTGGGAAAAAAGCAAATCTATATGACGGCCTAAAATTTTAATAATCGCATTCTTTTGTGAAAATCGAAGAAACGTAGTAGCACTGAAGCGGAAACTAGTTAGAAAGAAACATGCAATTCCACACGAAATTTAAAGTGATAATTCCTTTGTAAACCGATCCACGGACCTTTAGGATTCCCATTTGTCCTTCGTGTTTCTGTCTACAAATATAAAGCAAGGGCTTCTAATTAAATTTTCCGAAAATGAATGAAAAAATGGTCACATCACTTGTGACGAACGAAACATAAATATCAAGACAACGTTCTTCTTCTTCCGTGTTCATCCTCAAACTTCTGCATATTGGCATAATGTATTCCAGAGAATGGATTGTGTTACGTTGGCATAATCTAGTTAAGAGAATGGATTGTGCTACGTTGGCATAGTCTAGTTCAGAGAATGGATTCTGTTGCGTTGGCATAGTCTAGTTCAGAGAATGGATTCTGTTACGTTGGCATAATCTAGTTCAGAGAATGGATTGTGTTACGTTGGCATAGTCTAGTTCAGAGAATGGATTCTGTTACTTTGGCATAATCTAGTTCAGAGAAGGGATTGTGTTACGTGGGCATAATCTAGTTCAGAGAATGGATTGTGTTACGTTGGCATAGTCTAGTTCAGAGAATGGATTCTGTTACTTTGGCATAATCTAGTTCAGAGAAGGGATTGTGTTACGTGGGCATAATCTAGTTCAGAAAATGGATTGTGTTACGTTGGCATAATGTATTCCAGAGAATGGATTGTATTACGTTGTCATAATGTATTCTAGAGAATGGATTGTGTTACGTTGGCATACTTTATTCTAGAGAATGGATTGTGTTTCCGTATGGTTTACAGTTTAGCTGCAATATCTATGCCTTTCGCCCTTACACATGCAATTTACACACGGCTACTTTGTCACTTTGACAGCAACTCCACCCACATCTAAAAATCCCTTAGTCTCCTCTTACGACATGCCTGGCATGCAATAGTATTGTTATTCTTGGCTTCCCTTTCAGACACCTTCGGAACATGAGCAGGCTAATGATAAATGCGCAACATGATGTTGCAATAGACGGGACAGAACTCATATCACAAACGATGTTTTCGTTAAAGCATGAGTTATGTCCCATAGTATGAAATGATTTTGGCGTGACATGACATTTGATAGTCTCCGCCGAAGACGGATGTGTCGAGCTATTGGCGCAAGTAAAAATGCGACACAACGCAATCAATTCTCTGAACTACAACCTTCTGAAAATCTAGAAGTCCTACTACTAGATAGATTTATCAAGAGTTTGAGAATAAACGCTGAAGAAGAAGATATAGAATAACACACAGGATTTGAAAGAGGAGCAAATAATGACAATACTGTGACATGCCATGCATGTCTTAAGAAACGAGTACGTACGGAGGATAGGTGATTGAGTTGGCTGTTTCATATATAGGTCAAAATGACCCAAAAACGGCACTAAATTACAATGTACCAGCTCGAAAGGCTCAAATATCGCAGCCAAGCTGTAAATAATGCTACAGCGCATCTAGACTACATCCTGCTGACTAGCGGGAGTTCGAAAACGAACACACAAAAATAATACCATGTTTGATTTTCCAGGGGGAGAAGTACTGAATCTCTCAACGCGTCCCACGCCACCCCGTTTCCCAGTGCTTGTATGTATGGTTAAGTTCACTCATGCTATGGGGTGCAAAGGGAACGCATGGCTCTAGGCGGACCCAGGGTTAGCAGATAACCAAGATTCCAAATGTACCTCCACGCGGTGCACCCTGGAAACAGAAATACAGCAGCTCGAGTTGATCCTGGCCAAATCATTTGGGGATCGTGTCCGAGAATGTGGAGGTAGCAGGTGGAAAGAGATTTGACTGCACAAGAGACAGACAATATCTCCGACACCACCAGCATCACCACATATAGCGACACTGTCGACATACAGTGAAGCAAGTCAGTCCAGTCCGAACATTGGAGGGGCGGCCAATGTAAAATGCACGTAAAGATAGATGCATAGCGAGAGACAAATATATTTCATACCGAGTACAATGAAACAATGAAAGGGCAGAACAGCGCTAGAGGGCAGCGCGAACTGCAAATAGAAAGTGAAAAGTCCCTAGGAAAGAGGAACTACAAGCTCCGTCAGCTCGAGACGAGCTTCTAGTTACCTGTGTTCATTACAGGCAGAGACCCAGACCCATCAATTGGCGTTTGGTAAAGCAAGAAGACCTAACCCAACTCTAATGTCGAGCCTTCCTAAACCGGAAATATGCTCGCGAAGAGAAAGGGTTCCGTACTCGATGCGCTCAGGCACGAAAGGGACAACGATTTAGCCCTGGCCCAACTCTACTGTCAGGTTTTCCTACACCGGAAATACACTTGAAGAGAGAAAGGGTTCAGTACCTGATGGGCTCAGGCGCTATTGGGACAAGGACGCTCAGCTCGAGAACGCATTGCTCTCAAACGCGTGGTGTGAGACTCGAACTTGGACAAGGGGTGCACGATGTCGGTGAATGACACCTCGGCTAATAGGGCGAAAGAGCCAGGGTCCAACTCCTCTGTTGAGTTCTTCCCCTTAAGGAACCAGGCTCACGGATGAGAAACGGTTCAGTACCCAATGGGCACAGCACGTCCAATTACACGAGGCAAGTTCATAGACAGTGGAACACCTCGTTCGAGTCAGACGATAGCAAAAAATCGTCTGGGCGAAGAGTCTCCGCTACGCGTGTCTGGAGACAGATATAGAGGCTGTCACAGGCTAAGGGTAGCCCACCCGAATTGTCAAGGCATGCCGAAATCGGATGTGCCAGGCCTACAAGGCGCATAACGGTGGCACAACGTAATCACGCTCCCGGCGGAGATCGCACGAATATCCGTGATGGTTACAATGGAGCGAACGAAAAACAAACAAACAAACTCATGCTATAATCACATCATTATATGTTGTATGTGAGTGGATATCTCTACAGTTAATACATGCGTAATATGCATTACTTGAGGGGGGACAGGTAGTTACAACATGCGTAATATGCATTACTTGAGGGGGGACAGGTAGTTACAACATGCGTAATATGCATTACTTGAGGGGGGACAGGTAGTTACAACATGCGTAATATGTATTACTTGAGGGGGGACAGGTAGTTACAACATGCGTAATATGTATTACTTGAGGGGGGAACAGGTAGTTACAACATGCGTAATATGTATTACTTGATGGGGGAACAGGTAGTTACAACACGCGTAATATGCATTACTTGAGGGGGGAACAGGTAGTTACAACATGCGTAATATGTATTACTTGAGGGGGGAACAGGTAGTTACAACATGCGTAATATGTATTACTTGAGGGGGGAACAGGTAGTTACAACATGCGTAATATGTATTACTTGAGGGGGGAACAGGTAGTTACAACATGCGTAATATGTATTACTTGAGGGGGGAACAGGTAGTTACAACATGCGTAATATGTATTACTTGAGGGGGAACAGGTAGTTACAACACGCGTAATATGCATTACTTGAGGGGGGAACAGGTAGTTACAACATGCGTAATATGTATTACTTGAGGGGGGAACAGGTAGTTACAACATGCGTAATATGTATTACTTGAGGGGGGAACAGGTAGTTACAACATGCGTAATATGTATTACTTGAGGGGGGAACAGGTAGTTACAACATGCGTAATATGTATTACTTGAGGGGGGAACAGGTAGTTACAACATGCGTAATATGTATTACTTGAGGGGGGAACAGGTAGTTACAACATGCGTAATATGCATTACTTGAGGGGGGACAGGTAGTTACAACATGCGTAATATGTATTACTTGAGGGGGGAACAGGTAGTTACAACATGCGTAATATGTATTACTTGAGGGGGGAACAGGTAGTTACAACATGCGTAATATGTATTACTTGAGGGGGGAACAGGTAGTTACAACATGCGTAATATGTATTACTTGAGGGGGGAACAGGTAGTTACAACATGCGTAATATGTATTACTTGAGGGGGGAGCAGGCAGTTACAACATGCGTAATATGCATTACTTGAGGCAGGAACAGGCAGGATGTCTAGCACACAGAGAAATCATGCATAGTTCGAATAACGACACTTAGAAGTATTGTACATTAGTAATACAGCAATGGTAGACACCTCTGTATATCTGCTTCTTCTGCGTTCATTCTCAAAATCCTGAAAATTTGCAGGATACAGACCTGATAACGGAATACGTTGTGTAATGGTTTACAGTTTGGCCTGACATGTTCGTCTTCAGCATGGTTACATGGGATGGGACAGCCAATTTCACCCAAAATCTCATTAGTCGCTTCTTAGATCGTGCATGGAAAAGGTAACATTGTCTTACTCTTAGTAAGTCCTTCCCCCCCCCCTTTCGGGCTTCGGCACAGCATGGACGATATCTGTATATAACCTTTTTAAATGGCGTGTGGGGGTGTGGATTTTTTTTTAGATTACAGAACGTACAATGATGTAAATACAATTTTGACATTATGGGATACCAGAAAAAGGCATTTAAAAAAAGTATATATTAATTTTATTTTATGCAAGCTACGCACAATAGTGCACAGATGACGCTTTCAGAATATTTCAAGTTAAAAGAGGGGTCAGACAGGGATGTATAGGATCCCTGAAATCTTTCTCATGGTAATAAATTGAGCGATGAGAGAAACAACCGAAGGAAGGAGAACAGTGTACATTTGACAAGCAATTGGATGATCAGGATTTCGTAGATGACAATGTCTATTGCCACACAAACAATATGATGTGCTAGAAAAGTAAAAAAAGTAGCAAAATTTGGACTTCAAAACTGTAAAAGTAAAACTAAGGAAGTAAGAATGAATAATACACACAACGATACCATATAAAAAAATGTCCAGGCGATTGTGGAGGAATAAAAAGCTACTGGTTTGTAAAACAACATGGGCGAAGGGGAAAGAACAGATCAGGATGTTGACAACATATTTAATAAAATTATATTTGCTTTCAATACTCTTGGCCCAGTAATTCCTCAGCGTTATCTCAACAAAGTTAGGTTTTAATACAAATGTGAAGTCTGAATAATTGCTTGTCCCAACAAAGTTAGGTTTTAATACAAATGTGAAGTCTGAATAATTGCTTGTCCCAACAAAGTTAGGTTTTAATACAAATGTGAAGTCTGAATAATTGCTTGTCCCAACAAAGTTAGGTTCTATTTGATGTTCACAGCGTTGTTCCAACAAAGTTATGTTCTTTAATATAAATCTGAAGTCTGAAGTCGGTATAATTGTATGTCCCAACAAAGTTATGTTCTTTAATATAAATCTGAAGTCTGTGTAATTGTATGTCCCAACAAAGTTAGGTTCTAAATACAAATGTGAAGCCTGTATCGTTTGATGTTCACAGCGTTGTTCTAACAAAGTTATGTTCTTTAATATAAATGTGAAGTCTGAAGTCGGTATAATTGTATGTCCCAACAAAGCTAGGTTCTTTAATACAAATGTGAAGTCTGAAGTCTGTATAATTGTATGTCCCAACAAAGTTAGGTTCTTTAATACAAATGTGAAGTCTGAAGTCTGTATAATTGTATGTCCCAACAAAGTTAGGTTCTTTAATACAAATGTGAAGTCTGAAGTCTGTATAATTGTATGTCCCAACAAAGTTAGGTTGTTTAATACAAATGTGAAGTCTGAAGTCTGTATAATTTTATGTCCCAACAAAGTTAGGTTCTTTAATACAAATGTGAAGTCTGAAGTCTGTATAATTTTATGTCCCAACAAAGTTAGGTTCTTTAATACAAATGTGAAGTCTGTATTGTTTTATGGATCCGAAAAATAAATGGCATCAAAACTGCAGATAATTATCAATAATTGTCTCCGTCGCTCAACAATTTAATCAACAACAACAACTATGAGACTTGTGGTCTGCAGATAATATCTTATTTGTATATTATTTAAAAAGTGACATAGAGGAATTACAGACAAAAATCAGAAAGCAGTAGACTGGATCTGAACCAGGACCGTATTTTTGACCTTGCAACTTCAGTCAACAGATTTCTCTCAGTCGACCACAATTTTCAAATTTCCATTTTTAAAAAGATCATGTGATTTTAGTAAAAATCTCCGACGTGAACATTCTCGTTCCTGTGAATATAGATCGGTAGATCAGAACACAGACAACAAAAACAACAACACACAAACTGCACAAGTATGTAAACTCCTCCAAACATTGAACACTAAATGTGTCATCAGTCCTCAATACTACCAGGACCAAATGTTTTATCTTATGGCTGAAAGTGAAAAAGAACTTCCTTACTCCTAAACTTGAAAATAAAAGTACAATTTTACAGCATGAAATAAAATAAAAGATAATATCAATAAATGGGTGAATTGACAACAGTTAACAAGAATGTTGATAGTTAAATACTTATGTCTTATATGAGCAGTGATGGATGCATCAACAAACAATTAAAGACCATACATGAAATGGCCCATGACACTAAATAATAGGACAGCAGAATAAGTACAGCAGTGGAGACAGTGCTCTAGTGCCTACCTATTTTAGCACAAAATGCGATGATCCCAGCTCGATTAAAAGCGAGAGTGCTTTGAACTTCCCACTCTATATACGCGCTCGCGGTATATACATCTTCAATAATGCGTATTTGTTGGATGTAAAAGGTGGACAGTAATAGCGGACTTGGAAAGAAAATTACAGGTTTTTGAAAGAAAATGTTACAAAACAGCATTGGGCATCCAGTATACGGAACATAATTGTTCTGTATATATCTAATCTCCTGCTGAGTATTATAACAATCTAAACCTGTATCCGTTTGTCATTGTGACAGACAAGATGATTAGTAAAACTACAATATTTAACACATCCTTAGTAATGAGACTATAATTATTTTAAGTCTCAAGTCGAGACTTAGTAATGAGCTGTAATGAGACTTAATGATGAGACTGTAATGAGACTTAGTAATGAGCTATAATGAGACTTAGTAATAGACTGTAATGAGACTTAGTAATGAGCTGTAATGATACTTAGTAATAAGGCTGTAATGAGACTTAGTAATGAATTGTAATGAGACTTAGTAATGAGACTTAGTAATGAGCTGTAATGAGACTTAGTAATAAGACTGTAATGAGACTTAATAATGAGTTGTAAGGAGTCTTAGCAATGAGACTTAATGAGACACTTAGTGATGAGCTGTAATGAGACTAGTAATGAGACTAGTAATGAGACAAGTAATGAGACTTAGTAATGAGTTGTAATGTGACTTAGTAATGAGACTGTAATGAGACTTAATAATGAGACATGGTAATGAGTCTGTAGTGATACTTAGTAATGAGTTGTACTGAGATTTAGTAATGAGTTGTACTGAGATTTAGTAATGTGTTTTAATGTGACTTAAAGAGTTGTAAAGAAATCGAATCATTCCTTTGAAGCCTACCCTTCCCTTTAGTTAAAATGTATTTCCGTTCTTACTTGGTAACTTTACCATCAGTGAGGTCGCCTCATTATCCTGTAGATAAGGCTTAGTACCACTACCAGAGGCTGGCAGCTAATACTTCACCACATGGTCTTATACCAACAAATGGAAGGTAGGGTGACGGCTAGCAGACCAATCGCCATGCAACATTATATTTCTAGAAGATAACTGAATAGCGAGGCTTTCTTTTTGTGAAACCCCACCAGCATTCTAAATTTAGTTTTTTTTTTTTTTCATGTCGTAATGTTGTTGATGTAATGTCTCATGCCGTAGTGCTCTGTTGATGTAATGTCTCATGTCGTAGTGCTCTGTTGATGTAATGTCTCATGTCGTAGTGCTCTGTTGATGTAATGTCTCATGCCGTAGTGCTCTATTGATGTAATGTCTCATGTCGTAGTGCTCTGTTGATGTAATGTCTCATGTCGTAGTGCTCTATTGATGTAATGTCTCATGTCGTAGTGCTCTATTGATGTAATGTCTCATGTCGTAGTGCTCTGTTGATGTAATGTCTCATGTCGTAGTGCTCTGTTGATGTAATGTCTCATGTCGTAGTGCTCTGTTGATGTAATGTCTCATGTCGTAGTGCTCTGTTGATGTAATGTCTCATGTCGTAGTGCTCTATTGATGTAATGTCTCATGTCGTAGTGCTCTATTGATGTAATGTCTCATGTCGTAGTGCTCTGTTGATGTAATGTCTCATGTCGTAGTGCTCTGTTGATGTAATGTCTCATGCCGTAGTGCTCTATTGATGTAATGTCTCATGTCGTAGTGCTCTGTTGATGTAATGTCTCATGTCGTAGTGCTCTGTTGATGTAATGTCTCATGTCGTAGTGCTCTGTTGATGTAATGTCTCATGTCGTAGTGCTCTGTTGATGTAATGTCTCATGTCGTAGTGCTCTATTGATGTAATGTCTCATGTCGTAGTGCTCTATTGATGTAATGTCTCATGTCGTAGTGCTCTGTTGATGTAATGTCTCATGTCGTAGTGCTCTGTTGATGTAATGTCTCATGTCGTAGTGCTCTGTTGATGTAATGTCTCATGTCGTAGTGCTCTGTTGATGTAATGTCTCATGTCGTAGTGCTCTGTTGATGTAATGTCTCATGTCGTAGTGCTCTGTTAATGTAATGTCTCATGTCGTAGTGCTCTATTGATGTAATGTCTCATGTCGTAGTGCTCTATTGATGTAATGTCTCATGTCGTAGTGCTCTGTTGATGTAATGTCTCATGTCGTAGTGCTCTGTTGATGTAATGTCTCATGTCGTAGTGCTCTATTGATGTAATGTCTCATGTCGTAGTGCTCTGTTGATGTAATGTCTCATGTCGTAGTGCTCTGTTGATGTAATGTCTCATGTCGTAGTGCTCTGTTGATGTAATGTCTCATGTCGTAGTGCTCTGTTGATGTAATGCCTCATGTCGTAGTGCCCTGTTGATGTAATGTCTCATGTCGTAGTGCTCTGTTGATGTAATGTCTCATGTCGTAGTGCTCTGATGATGTAATGTCTCATGTCGTAGTGATCTGTTGATGTAATGTCTCATGTCGTAGTGCTCTGTTGATGTAATGTCTCATGTCGTAGTGCTCTGTTGATGTAATGTCTCATGTTATAGTGCTCTGATGATGTAATGTCTCATGTCATAGTGCTCTGTTGATGTAATGTCTCATGTCGTAGTGCTCTGTTGATGTAATGTCTCATGTCATAGTGCTCTATTGATGTAATGTCTCATGTCGTAGTGCTCTGTTGATGTAATGTCTCATGCCGTAGTGCTCTATTGATGTAATGTCTCATGTCGTAGTGCTCTATTGATGTAATGTCTCATGTCGTAGTGCTCTGTTGATGTAATGTCTCATGTCGTAGTGCTCTATTGATGTAATGTCTCATGTCGTAGTGCTCTATTGATGTAATGTCTCATGTCGTAGTGCTCTGTTGATGTAATGTCTCATTTCGTAGTGCTCTATTGATGTAATGTCTCATGTCGTAATGTCATGGAGTAAAGAGTCCTCCAAACGTGTGCCATTGAATTCTGTCATATAAACCATGTCCTGTAATCTGACCTTCAACTTCTTATTGGTTTGATGATGTACGTCTAACTGACACCAAGAAGCCAACTCTGGATGTAGATGGTGGCTGGAGTGAAAACATCCGATTCAGGACGTATTGATTCTTATGTCTTTCCAAAATTTGGAAGACATGGCACACACGACTGTGCTGGCCTACTGTACCTGGTGGAGATTGGAGATCGATGAAGCACACCTCAGATCCACTGCCCATATATGGAGGTATGAGAACAGCAAAGTTAAAGCAGCATTAGACCAGTTGGAAAATGGCGTTCCTGGTGCCCTACATTGGTGTAGCTACACCCTGGGTTTAAAGCAAGTTCAGAAAAAACCCCAATATGAAAGTTTTTTTCTGACAAAACATTGCTAGAGTTGTCTGCACATTATGGAGAGTTCTGCAGCAACTATGATACAGAGATGAAAACAATATCAGAAAAACATTGGAATACTAAGCGAGGACGAACAGAACAGTGTGCAGCGAATGACAGTCACCCTCAGTTTCCTGGATGAGGAATATCCACAAGATATATGGGTCAGAGTATACACAGATGGGTCAGCACAGAATGCCGTGAGGAATGGAGGTGCAGGTGTATATATAGAATATCCACACAAGCCTAGAGATACAATCAGAACACCAACAGGAAAATTCTGCAATAACTATGATGCAGAAATCCAGGCAATTAGTGTGGCAGCTAAAAAACTGCTGAACTCCAACTCTGACCTACAGCCTGTGGTATTCCTGACAGATGCAAGGTCAGTGCTTCAAGCTCTCCAGTCTGGAAAACTAACAGACTTAAAAAAACTACTTAGCGAATTGTCTTACCAGTATAGGGTAACCATGCAGTGGATACCCTCTCACTGTGGAATACCAGGAAATGAAAAAGCAGACCAACTGGCTAAGGAAGGTGCTGCCGAAGACCAACCAGATATACCAATCACCTACCATCAGAAAAAAAACAGATGATAAAGTCAATAAGAAAGCCACAAACACCAACACAAGATGACTATCACAATATGAACAGATCAGAACAAGTTATAATTCTACGTCTCAGAACAGGACACAACCGACTCCGCAGTCACATGTATACAAAGTTCAAGATTGGCAACTCGGCCATGTGTACATGTGGACAGGCAGCACAGAGTGCCAAACATATACTTCAAGAGTGTTCTGAGCATGAAACGCTGAGGCAGACATATTGGCCAGAGGAAACAACACTGGAATCAAAGCTCTATGGGACACTGTATGAACTACAAAAGACAGTGAGTTTTATTAAGGAGACAGAATTACAGATATAGACATGTTTCAAGTGAACGAAAGAAGAAGAAGAAAAACATTCAGACATCACCACAACATACACAAATTACGCAACACATCCGGAAGATCTAGTAATATTCAGGTGACACCCTGTCTGGTGTTCAAGCCATTAAAACATGGATTCTAACAGTAGAGAAATCATATGCAACCTACTTCAAGCTACAAACATATTTACATTATATGGTATCGTCAATACTACTCTGCAGTTGATACCAGGCCATAGAGGTATCAGAGAGATGAAAGTGCGGATGAACTTTCACAAGGGGAGAAAGGTTGCCCCAACCAGTAATTTCCAACAACCTCAGCACGGCTGAATCATTATCCGCAACAACTGTAAACAACAATGGATGAATCGTTGGGCTACTGGCTCAAAACGATGAGTGTTATAAGAAGACATATCACAGCCACATCCACGGAACAGCATACATTTTGCTAACACACACACACACACAAAACAGCAATATTTGTATGTGAACAGCACATGTAGAATTTAATAAACACCTACAAAAAATTACCACAGACCATTATCCATACTACTGCAACAACCACAAAAGACCAGAGGAGGAAACAGTAAAATACCACCTTATTAAATGACGTGCACTAACAAGACTTGTTAAAACTTTACCACAACATCCTTCAATCACTTTCCTGTTAAGGAGTGCAGGGAGGCTTTTTAAGGCTGTGGAAATAAAGGCCGCTTTACCAAAGCTGTCAAGGCGACATGTACATGGAGAATTTTTTGTTGCTCCTCCGAAAGACAAAAATCCTTGTCCCAACCGCGGATTGAACCCGGGACCTCAGGAACCTGAGGCTATGCGCTCCACCTTCAATCACTAACAGACTATTAATACAGACACAACACGCTGAAGAATAATGTACCTTTAACCAGTTACCACATGGCACAGGGAAGAAAGATAAAAGCTCGCAGTCTCGGGGGGGGGGGGTCGAAAAAGTAAGTAGCAACTTTAGCGGATCTAACCCCACCCCCTTTAAAAATCCCCTTCACGCAAAGTTATTAGGAAACACCACACTTTCCCCACATTCTGTGTTACGAAGACATATTTCCACAACACGGCTCAGGTATAAATCAGTTATGATTGACATTTTTCTCAACATGGACGAGAGGTGTACACTCTCCCTCAATGTCTTGACAGATAATTACAATGTACGCCTTCGTATTGGTCGGATCATCTACAGTACACGTCAATAATGTTGACAAGTACGGTCACCCCTTTCCCCTTGGGAATATGGGGAGAGGGGATAGATCAAACAGTGCGCTGTCAACCAATCCTTCAAAGTGTAACCATTTTTTTTATTCTTTACGTCTCATTGGCCGGTCTTGAGACACTTAACATCTGTCACCCTTTTTATCTCGCCACCCCTCAGACCCGTCATGACTTGTATCTTCCCGCTGTTGTCGAGTTGTTGAGCATGGTGGCTTTAATCCTGTCGTCCCGCTGAGCGAAGAGAGAGGGCGAAGTTGCTTGATTGACAGGCACAACGAGATGGTGTTCTCACGTATCCTCGGCAGTCATCGCATCATCACACAGCTCGTGGAAGTTAACACAGGAATAAGGTCTACCGTCTGCACATTTCAGCAGAAAGCAATTTTCTATCACACTCAATTGTTGGAAGTGTACAAGCGAAACTGAATTGTATTAGGAATTGTGTGCAATTCCGTTTAGGATTATAGAACGACAAACAATTTAGTATTTTCTTTTGCGCAAATTCAAATTTGGATTTGAAATAGGAACGATAGAGAGAAGAGAATACACAAAACTCATGAAAACTTGAGAAAAATTACCTTCAAATCTTTTTAACAGTTTCGTTAAAATGGAAGCGTAATATTTTTTTCTAGATTACTAAGTTGTGGATTGTGTTCAAACATCGTTTAAGTTAAGAAAATCTTTCAACGTTTTGGAGTAAATGACATCTTCTTCATTGACAATGCTCACAGCAAGTGTGAGTCAGTATCTGCGTCCAGACTATCTCCAGCTTCAACCGCTACCAACAACAGTAAGTAAGACAATGCCGTATTTTGTTTGTGTTGAATAATATGTTTGATCAGTTAGGAATTAATTAAAACCTTTGTCACCCGTTTGCTTCCTAGCCGAAAGGGAGCAAAGAATAAATACTATGACTCGCCATGTGTGACCCCCATCATTAGGATAGTCTCAAATAAAACACACACTTTTTCGGATGTATCTTTGATTATCGCTTGAGAACGGAGCTAGTGATATTGAGTGATACTCTAGAAAAGTGGTGACGTGGACCACATACCCCCTAGTGGTCATGGAGACCTGAAAGGGAACGAAAAAGAAAGTTCCGCCAAGAAGGGCGACATGAAGATAAATATTTGAATAATAAGCAACACGATATTTAGATTTAAATCTTTAAAATCCTTGGTGAATTTCAAAGATAGTCAATGACTTTTTTTTACGCGACAGAAGGGACCAGTAAAGAACCCCCCTCTCTACTGACGATTTAGCCGAACTGGTGACTAAGAATAAAAACAGATGTATCATGTAGTCCAGAGAACGTACTGTGCTGTATCATGTTCTACAGCGTGGCTACGATACTGTGGCTTTAACATACGAAGGGACTCGCTAATCCCACTGCAATGGGCTTAAAAGGTGAAGAGAATCGTCTTCGTTGTACTAGGTTGACACTATGTGCTGCTTCCCAGGGAATAAAGCGATACAACACTTGCTGAGTGCACCACTCATAGGACCTAATTTTGCAGCATCAAGTGATAATTCCCGGGGATCTCGAAAAAAATCAATTCTATAAGCAAGACATCGCAAACGGGATTGAAACCCGCAACCTCTTATGCACAAAGCGAGCGGCATAACCACTACTCCATGGAGAACCCCCCCCCCCCCCAATACATACTTAGTCATCTCTTAAGACATGTGTGGCAGAACACAGCGTCGCTATTCTTCACTCCCCTTTCTGGTTCCCGTTGGTAATTCAACATATTGCTTGAATTTAAATGATATAACAGTTAATAGTCAGGTCCATTTCTTCATGAAACATTATCGAATTCTCAGCGATTTGTTTTTATTACATTAGTCACACAAGAACAAAAGACGTCAAAGCAGCGTACTTGAATAGCGCGTTGCCCCCTAAAATCTCCGTATTTGGTATGACTTGTTAGAAAAACATAAATAACCGATCTGTATATAATAACCCACTGTAACATTTTCTGTTATCTTTTAAGACAGCTTCCTCTAAATATGTCTTTAGAAAAGTGTTTCCTTGTGTTTAGTATTGCCTTTTCGTTTATGATTTATCAGTGTGTTTTATTCATCCTCATTTTAAGACAAAATTAAAAACTGATTCGAAGTAGCATAGTGTGCAACTTTCCGTCTTTTCAGACGATAGTATTATTGTTGTGCTGCAAGACATAATCTACGATCCATGGCGATGATAGATGTTAATCACAAAATCAATCTAATCTACAAAGAGTCTCCCTCACAAGGAAGAACAGGCACGCTTGTACCTTAGTGTGCTGTTGTGTGTTTTCTTAGACTTGAATAACTTATCATTTTCTTCTTTGTCTTTATACCATTCCCAATCTTTCTCCTCCATGAAACACGGTCCGTGGCATCCTGTTCCATGATTCCGTATCAATTCATGTATCATGAACATCATGTCATGTCTTTATACCGAAATAGAGGTCTGACTTGAGATCTATTCCCTAACAAAATCTCCATAAAGTAAATCTTTGGGTATTCTGTCATCTTCCATCGTCTTAGTGTGTCCCAGCCGTCTGAGTCTGCGCAGACTTGGTATAGAAAATATTGTAGCGTTATTGTAATAGCTTTTGCCTTATTAAAAGATCTGTTTTATTTATAATAGTGGACAGTGCCGTTCCTTACTCGCCGTGTGATAGTCGTTTTCAAGATAAAGGCATTTTGGTGGAAACGTCGTTTTGTGTGTGTGTGTGTGTGTGTGTTATTCTGTTTGTTTCCAAGTTTTTAATAACTGAGTCGCTGTGGTTCCTCGGTTAGGGCACTTTATTTCTGACTGGGTGGTACAAGTCACGCCCACATAGTTGGAGTGTTAGAATTTATTCCCCAAATATACCCCTCTCCCTTTTTCATATTTCATAAAAAAATAGAACATGAAAGTATTACCCCATTTTTTTTTTAAATTTGGGTAACCCCCTCCTTACCTTTTCAAAGATTTTCTCAAACCTATATCAAAATACCCCACACAGGATGGGAAGCTTTTTCTTTAGCAAATATCTCTTCCCCCCCCCAGCCTAACAACTGTTTCCTGTAAATTTGTATCTAAACCCCTGATTATTGTTACTACTAGTAACAAAATCAGATGGACGCAGCGTAAGGAAATGGGTACCATTAGGAAAGGCCAAGTTCTCTGCGTGATACTGACTACATCATTCTTAAGAATATTATTGGTCAACACAAGCGGCTGTCATCTTTTTATCTTTTCTTTTGCGTATGCTCTCAAACTAATGTTAGCAAGATGTAGTTCGAAGAACGAAAAACGTTGTGTCACTGTTTACAGCTTTGCTGCGATAAATGCGTCTTTAGGTCAGACACATCCAATTTCAGCATACTTCATGGTTCATTTTGACCATCGTGGTCTGGATACTGACAGACGAACGCATTTCATAAATCTTCTTAATTGCTTCTTACAGTTTGGTAAGTCACAATATTATTCTTTGTTTCTTTTTCAAACTTTTAGATTGCAAGGGTGCCCAAACTGTATTCCTTTGTACACGTCAGTAGTGTCAACTATTGACTACATGATGTTTTAGCATTGTTGCCCTCTAATGTGTGTTTAGCTGCCCTCTTATACGTACTTAGCTGCCCTCTTATGTGTACTTAGCTGCCCTCTTATATGTACTTAGCTGCCCTCTTATGTGTACTTAGCTGTCCTCTTATATGTACTTAGCTGCCCTCTTATGTGTACTTAGCTGCCCTCTTATGTGTACTTAGCTGCCCCCTTATATGTACTTAGCTGCCCTCTTATATGTACTTAGCTGCCCTCTTATATGTACTTAGCTGCCCTCTTATATGTACTTAGCTGCCCTCTTATATGTACTTAGCTGCCCTCTTATATGTACTTAGCTGCCCTCTTATATGTACTTAGCTGCCCTCTTATGTGTACTTAGCTGCCCTCTTATATGTACTTAGCTGCCCTCTTATATATGTACTTATCTGCCTTCTTATGTGTACTTAGCTGCCCTCTTATATATGTACTTAGCTGCCCTCTTATATGTACTTAGCTGCCCTCTTCTATGTACTTAGCTGCCTTCTTATGTGTCTCCCAATATTTTCTCAAAGTTGCGTCGTAGCTACAGAGTGCTCCTCTCGAACAGCCAAAGTACTATTTTCAATTTCTGCAGTAAACAGTTACGAACCGTTCAGAAGCAGTGGCAACAAATTGGGCGTAGATATTGATTATAAAATCAATACCGCCAAAAATCCTCGGTTGATTGCTGCGTCATGAATATGATATGTAGACTTTAAGGATACTGCCATCCAAAACCTTCCTCGCTTAATGGTAGTCAAATGGTTTCTGTTCTACCCAACTTCAAAATGAAATCGACGAGAATATGTGAACAAAGAGACTTGGTTGAACAGATTCGTTAGTTTGTTCCTTTCGTGCGGCGAATAGGACAGAGGTTTCGATTCTCCATGTTCTGCGGTCCTCTGCCTGCAGTTTTAGTTCTTGTATAGTCTTGCGGCCTGATATTTCCCCTTCTTTAAGTATGGTGTTCTTTAGGCTTACTTTACGCCTTCCTCGTTTTCTTTTACCATCAGGTGTCCACATAAGGGCTTGTTGGTTTAGTCTGTTTTCATCTAATCTTAAAACGTGACCCAGGCATTTCCATCTGCGTTTTCTTTAAGACATATTCTTGTGTTATTAAATCATTATTTGTGACGAAATGGCTCCATTTTATGTTCATCAGTTTCCGGAGACATTTGTTTTCGAAGCTGTTTAATTTTTAGTCTGTTGCTTGAGTTGATTTCAAGCTTTCACTTCCATACGTTAATCAATACGATGAACAGATGGACAACGGGAAATACCGAGAGAGAAATCTACAAATACATGACCAGTCGAAACAATAAGGACAACATAATCTTTCCTGGACAGAAAAGATCAGCATATCATTTTTCGACTTCCTAACCAACATATACAGCTTATAACACACACATGAACTGAATACAGCCACATCGTACCCCGTGGTGTCTGTATTGAACATCTCTTAAGAAAGTTTTGCCATCACTTTTCTAATGTCCAGCGATGGGATGCCATATACAAATTCAACCAATGTGGTGCAAAATCAACAGCTTACAAACCCATGCATGTATCACACAATGTTTGGGATCAAAACTGCAATAATGAACATAAGAGCCGTTGAAAACTAACACCCTCAGGTATGATGTGACCAACGGACCTCAGGATAAGCAACCAACCCAACCATCCGCCAATGACTTCTCACAAATGGGATTGCTCTCACAACAAATTCTCCTTAGTCGGTACTCTTCGTTACTAATGTGTGCTCTACTATCGAGCACATAAGCCCGCGTACAACGTAAACCGATGCTTTAACTAACCCATGGCAATTTTTACAAAAAAGTCCGTTGTATATCTACTGCAGTATACTATCAACACGAGGCTGGGTCGAAGTCTATGACAGGAAAGATGGCACTAATTGTGCATTGATGTATTTTCTGGAATACTGTAGATTTGTGACATTGTGACAGATTCACTTAAAATGTGTATATTTTATAACTGACATGACGGCAACATTGCAGAACACTATTATTCTTTCCGCTCGGCACATCATTTTGGAATGAACAAAACGTGATACGGAATATTATTGTCAGATTTCACCAAGGCATGCTGATAGTTTTCCTGACAGGAGTCATTGAATGTTATTTACTGCCTGATAGTTTCATTAATAAGAATGATTGTATATGTTGTTTATAGACTAATAGTTTCATTAATAGGAATGATTGTATATGTTGTTTATAGACTAATAGTTTCATTAATAGGAATGATTGTATATGTTGTTTATAGACTAATAGTTTCATTAATAGGAATGATTGTATATGTTGTTTATAGACTAATAGTTTCATTAATAGGAATGATTGTATATGTTGTTTATAGACTAATAGTTTCATTAATAAGAATGATTGTATATGTTGTTTATAGACTAATAGTTTCATTAATAAGAATGATTGTATATGTTGTTTATAGACTAATAGTTTCATTAATAAGAATGATTGTATATGTTGTTTATAGACTAATAGTTTCATTAATAGGAATGATTGTATATGTTGTTTATAGACTAATAGTTTCATTAATAGCATTCACTATATATGTTCTTTATGGACTGATAGTTTCATTAATAAGAGTCATTGTATGTTTTTCACTGACGGATAGTTGTCTTCTTCTTCAGCGTTCATACTCAAACTCCCGTTGGTTCTCTCTTATAACAGGACAATGGTCCTACGAGATTTCCAGCAGGATGTAATCCAGAGAATGGAAATGCGTTGTTTCGCCGTTTTATTTGCGCCAATGGCACGACACATCCATCTTCGGCAGATGACGGATAGTTTGAATGGCAGTAGTGAGTGCATGTGCTCTTTACAGACCAATACTTGTTCTTACTAACTAGAGATATTTTTTTCCTACGTGTAGTAACGTTTGCCTGGACTTACAATTCCAGATACAAAGTATAGGGTAACTTTCTTCTTTCCACTCGTGTAGTAGAAAAAAGAAACCTGGATGTTGGGATGGAAAGATAGGTTAGTTGGGATGGAAAGATAGGTTAGTTGGGATGGAAAGATAGGTTAGTTGGGATGGAAAGATAGGTTAGTTGGGATGGAAAGATAGGTTAGTTGGGATGGAAAGATAGGTTAGTTGGGATGGAAAGATAGGTTAGTTGGGATGGAAAGATAGGTTAGTTGGGATGGAAAGATAGGTTAGTTGGGATGGAAAGATAGGTTAGTTGGGATGGAAAGATAGGTTACTAACCTCTCTCCCGTGAAAAAAATCCTTGTCACTGCATGCCTTTTCTCAATTTCGTACTTTTGTCTTTTATCGTACTTATTCACCCGATGCCTTACAGATTAGCACGGGAGTGTCTAAGGTTAAGGGAATCAACCCCTACATCTTAGCGGATTAGCATTGAAGTGTCTCAGGCAAAGAAGTAAATTAATGCAGAAAATCCGTTGCGGAGTCCCTAAGGCAGTAGATCGTGTGTATTATCGACTTTCTTTTGACATATGCAGCTCTGCTCGCTTCCACAATTATCTGCTAATCAACATAGTAGAGGGGAGGGGGGAGGGGGAGTAGTAAAAATTGAAAGGTAATTTCACCGGGACAAGGAATCATATGTGAAGTTTTGAGGGTCCAATAAAATCTGCAGGACAAGGAATTATCTGTGAAGTTTTGAGGGACCTATAGTTCATTTGGAATTGACACTGGCCTGCTTCCCGGCAGTCTATAAAGATACAATCATTTCTTCTTGATATAGTTGACATCTAATAGGTCATCACCATCATTTCTACTTGATATAGTTGACAGCTAATAGGTCTTCACCATCATTTCTACTTGATATAGTTGACAGCTAATAGGTCTTCACCATCATTTCTACTTGATATAGTTGATAGCTAATATGTCATCACCATCATTTCTACTTGATATAGTTGACAGCTAATAGGTCATTACCATAATTTCTACTTGATATAGTCAATATCTATCAACTCGTCAATCGATTTCTTTTTTTTTTAACCATAGAATGGTATATGTTGGCGCAGTTTAAAATAATGTGATATCGGCGCCATTTAGTAGAGTGCTTCGACCATTCGAGTTTAGTGTGAAGGAATCAAGACGACACCTGAAAATTAGTGTTGACGTTAGTCCTTCTCTATGTATTCACCACCTTAATACAGTGAAATCTTATTGTCACAACTTCGTGCGGGCCGAACGAAATAACTTGATAATAACAGAACCTTGCAGGATAATAAATACAGGACTAACAGTACTTGATCCTCTATGTTATTATTATGTGTGTGCGTGGTAATTGGACTATGCAACTAGCGTGTGACTCAATTAAGACACATTCTTTATCCATGGACGTCTTTTCGGTATCGGAAATAATTGACAGCGCACGAAACCGAAGGCCATGGGAAAACATGATAATCAACGTCACACGACATGGACCATAAGAAGTGTAGTCTTATCCGTGACACCATTCATTAACTATGTCTAGTTATACAAAAATAGGTAGGTGTGTTACCAAAATAAAACATAAAATAACCTAACAACGAGATACTGGGCCATGTATCTTGTTGTTAGGTTATTTTATGTTTTATTTTGGTAACACACCTACCTATTTTTGTATATCTTGACATTTGCCCAGTGTTACCCCAGCCACCTACTTCCTGTTTAGGGTTGTTACCCTACACTGGAAGATTTATTCCATTCATTAACTACAAGCTTTTGTTCATCACAGCTTGTGCTGTGCCATTACGCACCGGTGTGGTAGCGGAATCCAACAGAGGAGTAAAGAATAGCGATATTTTACCTGCCATGAATGTCGTAAGAGGCGATTAAATAGGTCTTTGTACGTGAAGTTGACTGTCCAATCACATAGAGGATCAAAGTGATTTGAAGTAGAAAGTAGAAAGAAGTCGATATCGCATCAAAGCTGTAAACCATGACATAACAAATTCCTTCTGGAGTAGCTTTTCCGTGCAGGAGTTTTTCCAAACTGTAGTGTTTTTAAGAACTAACGCAGTAGAAGAGGTGCCATTGTACATGTTTCACCAGCGAAACCTAATCAATACTGAACAAACCTGTTCTATACATATTGAATAAGTCTGTGCTATAAGTGTTGAACAAGTCTGCTCTATAAACGTTGAACAAACCTGTTCTATAAATATTGATTAAGTCTGTTCTATAAGTGTTGAAAAAGTCTGCTCTATAAGTGTTGAACAAACCTGTTCTATACATATTAAGTCTGTTCTATACGCGTTGAACAAACCTGTTCTATACATATTAAATAAGTATGTTCTATACGCGTTGAACAAACCTGTTCTATACATATTGAATAAGTATGTTCTATAAGTGCTGAACAAACCTGTTCTATACATATTGAATAAGTTTGTTCTATAAGTGCTGAACAAACCTGTTCTATACATATTGAATAAGTATGTTCTATAAGTGCTGAACAAACCTGTTATATACATATTGAATAAGTCTGTTCTATACGCGTTGAACAAACTTGTTCTATAAATGGTAACAAGCATGTGGTTAGTTAATGAGTTTGCCTCTCTTTTGGAGAGGCGTGCCTCTTTCAACCAGCGGACAAAGTCCAATTAGGTTATATCAGGACACACTACCATAAAATATTAGAGGTAACAAAGACCCCATCGATATAACACAATACTTTGTAACAAGCATGTTCTATCTTGTCCTGCTTATCTACATCAAGACCTTCTCTAGATATAGGTCCTCCCAACTGGTTATACATAGCTTCACTTATCTTGACTTGTCCTACTTTTCATTGGCAAGCAACACAAAGTATATACGAAAGTGATCAATGAAGACAAGCTTGGATCAGTCCCATCAACCAATTTCACATATGGGTGCAGCTACGCGATATCAGTACGCAAGGGATATGTCGGAGAGGGTCTTGTTCGGTTGTTCATACAGGTATCGTATCATTCTTTTATAAATATTTCAGATCTCGGTGGCGTAGTGGTTAATTGACATTCTGTTCAAGATGTCGTGGGTTAAGTGTTTTGTTTACAATGTACTTGTTGCTGTGGACTATCGCTTGAAACAACGAATGTACGTGTTTTGAATAGTATTTTTGATAAGATCCGGCAGCCTTGATCGGGGGGAGAGAGTAAATATGGAAATTCGAATACAGTGAAGTCAATCTTGTACACCTTTCACAGAAGAACTGCTAATTATTTTGTTGAACAATTTCTGTGTAGTTTATTTTTGCAATAACGATTTGTGTTCTTTTTGTCTATTCACTAGTTGGACGCCAAGAAAAGTCCACTGGCTCTTCTGGCTCAGACTTGCAGTGCTATAGGAAAAGACACCTCAATCTCCAAACCGATTATTCCGTCACTTGAGAAGAAAGAGATTGAAAAATCTGACACGAGCAAATGTTCAGATTCTGAGTCCAGTTCCAAGCGACCAAATTCACATGGCATAAAAGACTGCGGTAGAGATTCCAAACCAGGTTTTAGAGCATTTCCTCCAAAAGAGATGCCTCATTTGGTGCCTATTTCAAGTTTAATCATTGATAAAGGAATGAGAATTCCAAGCGCTGAAATCAAACCATCTATTTCTCCTGGGAGTCTTATTAGTGGCAGTACACCTAATTCGACATCGTCCTCTAGGCCAGTGTCTGCAGGAGGTCATGCAACAACTCAACGATCCAATTCTAGAAGCAGTATTGGAAAATGTGAAGGTGCTAGTTCAGACCATCAGCAACATAGCAGTAGCCACCATCACTCGCACCACAGGCATCGTGATTCTCCAATCTCGTCTGGGTCCTCTTCATCACGATATAATACATCATCTCCTATGTATTCGACATCTTGCAGTTCGCTCTCATCATCTGCAATGCAATCATCGACGTCTGTAGCATCTGCAGTCAAATCATCAATCCCCCATCCATCCATACTTGGAGGACTACCAACTGCCGCTCACTTGTCAGGATACCATAATTCCTTAGCATTAATGGGTCATGGATTAGACCCAAACAGCTACCACACTGCTTTGGCTAATCATTCCAGTCTTGGTAGTTTCGCAGCGGCAGCGGCTGCTGCAGCCCAGTCATCAGCCTTAAAAGCTGCAGCAGCTAGTGCATCTACAGCATTTTCTCCATTTGTAACATATGCGCGTGTCAGAACCCCATCAGGAGCGACAACACTCGTACCAGTATGCAGAGATCCATATTGCACAAACTGTCAGCTTACCGTACAGAATTCCCATCTATCATCAGCTTGCAACTCTCCAGGATGTTCGCAGTGTGCCCATGAGAAGTCTCTAACCAGTTTGTCAGCTCTTGGTCTCCCAGGCGCTTCATCAATGCTTTTATCGCCCTTTTCCGCAGCAGGATCATTATCCAGTTCGATGTCTGCAATGTCATCCTTACATTCTCTATACCCACACACCACTCTAGTCGCAGCTCACCAAGGACTACCTTATGTCTGCAGCTGGGCCTCAAGCAATGAATATTGTGGCAAACGGTTTTCGTCTCCCGAAGAACTTCTTCAGCATCTAAGAACTCATACTTCAACCATGGACGTCTCAACTCTAGCAGCATCCTATGCCGGACTTGGACTCCCATCTGCTCTAGCAATATATCCTCATTTATCAGCACCCCTAAGCCCAAACTCATTGAGAAGGACTTACCCAACAAGCGTTAGCCCAGTTAGTAGTCTTATAGGAACTAGCAGATACCATCCTTACAAATCTCCTTTATCCGGAATAGGATCACCACCCTCAACTCCACAATCCTTTACTCAGGTAGGACCATATTACTCCCCGTATACTTTGTACGGACAAAGACTTGGGGCCGCCGCAGTGCCATAAAAGCTGTGTCTATTGCCAAATAGTCAATGCAAATCATTAAATTGTGATCGATATAATTAATATGTGTTCATTTGATTTCTCAGACGTTAATTATAAATATTTCTTAGCTTTACAAGAAATGTCATCTTCTTCCCTATAAATGCTGTCATCCATTTTACTAGAAATGTGACCACCTACTTTCTAAGAATTTATGTCACCCACATTCCTAGAAATGCTGTCACCCATATTCCTAGAAATAATGTCACCTGAATGAATTTTTAGCCACTAGTGCATTCATTTTTGGGCTAGTAAAATGTACCTCTCATGGCGAGGTATACACCTTTAAACCGCGGACGTTAGACCACATTGGCTACATCAGAGCTTTTTACCAATAAAAAACGTGGAGGCCGCGGTAATCCAGTTACCACGACCTCCGGGACATGTATCATCCCATTAATGTTTACAAAATCATATCGCTGCACAATATGTATGGTTGGCCCAACCAATAGGGTTTGCTAGTCGACCTTACTTATCAATACTACTACCACACCCACTAATGTAGTCTCCCACTGTCCAAAACTTTATATCACTTCCTTTCCTATAAAAGCCGTCACCCATTCGTTCGTTTAATACCATAATATATATTCGAATTGTTAAGAAAGCAGTGGCAACTTACTGAACGTAAATATTGTATATTACATAACTACGTCAAAAAATAATGAGATACATCCTGAATAGGATATTCTACAAACTTTTTACATTACAGTTTATTGATGATTTTGTAAGGGATTGTGAATACGATTTATTTCTATATAATTGTTTATATATTATTTCATGTGTTCATTATTTCCATTTGCTGCAATATATTGCAATGAAATGTGGTTCTCCATTATATTGTCTGAGGTGTTGTGAGCATACAAATGTGTACATATGTGTGTGTACTCGCACATAATGTGTGTGTGTGTGTGTGTCTGTGCTCGCACATAAACGAAATATTAACTATATGAAATTTTCATTGGCATAAGTGATTGTGCTAACATATTGAACATGCATGTACTCCGCTATTTACAAGTATATTTGTAGTACAATGCTTTTGTTTCATTTAAATGTATAATGGCAGCTGGTCTGAATGAAATAATAGACTCAGTATTGCTGCAACTGCTGTAGAGAACCTCAGAATCTACATGGAATAATGGTTAATCTAAGAAGGAACATAATGATGAAATAAAGGTTCAGATGAAAAGGAAGATAATAATGGAATGTTTGTTGTTTCTCCATCACAAGTGATGGTGTCCATTTGTTACATCCACTATGTCTTTGACTATATAAGTTCCTAGATGACTAATAAGTCCTATTCTGACTGCAAATTTCCTTGGAGAGTTCGGGCATCGGATGACCAATGTAGACAGTATTTGACCAACCCATTATTTTCTAGCTGTTCCTCACAGTTGACCTGTTGCATATCTCATCTTTTCATAATATGCTGCACTTTTTTTAAAACTGTAGAACGCCACATTGCTCTATACTGTGCAAGTTCTTTCCATGTATCCAAATCTATTTCAAAGGTTCTCAGTAAGGTCTTTAACGAGTCCTCTTTTGTGCTTCTTTTGGCTACATTGAGAACGTATGCCCTTCTGCAACTTATTATAGAGAAGTATCTTCAGACCTGGTACACACACCATATGAGCTGCCGATAGGAATCTGTGTCTGTCTCCACATAGTGTCAATGCTAGAGATACCAGGTCTGTCAAGAACAGGGATATCTGTAATTATGTATTGATGTTCATAACGTTTCTGAGACAAATTGGGTGAAAATAATTGAGTTTCCTCACATGTCTATACACAATACATGTTTCACCAGCGTATACCATCACTTTCAGTACCACTGTTCTGCAAACGATCGACTTAGACTGTAGGTTAATGCAATTTATATGCCACATATTTGAGTAAAATCTGCCGAAAGTGCTGCTTGCCTTGGAGATCTTGATATACAATGCATCATCAACTGTGACATTTTGTGATAGTGTACTGCCTAAGTATGTGAATCTATTCAAAGCTTTCATTGCTATGCCATTTACTTTTGTTCAAGACTCATGAAAGATTGTACCAGGTGCTGGTTGAAACACGATTTGTTGTTTTTTTCATATTAATAGTAAGCCTAAAATTGGTACAAACTTTGGAAAATATGTCTATAATATTTGTGGATCAGCCTCGATGTTGGCATTTAGGGCCCAGTCATCAGCAAATAGTTTTTTGCTCGAAACCGCCGAAGGTTGAGCACTCTTCCATCAATGTGATATCTGATGTCTACTCCCAATTCCAGATCTCAGAATGCATCATCCAACACAGCAGAGAACATGATGCTAAACAGTATGATGCTAATATACATCCATGTGTACTCTATTTTAGACAGTGAAAGGTCAAATCATTCTTCATCCTCCTGAACTCTAGCTTGCATTCCTTCATGCAATTACTGCATCATTGTGATACATTTCTGTGGGCAACCATATTTTGGTATAATCTTCCACAGACCTTCTCTACTCACTGTGTCAAACGCTCTTCTTAAGTCTATGAATGTTGTGTACATGTCAATATGTTGTTCTTGACATTTTTCTTGTAATAATCTTTCAGGAAAGACTATATCAATTGTTCCATGCTCTTTTGTGAAACCATATTGACTTTCAGGTAATCTTCATTAAGATGAGATATGTAAGACGGTTCGAAAGGATTCTGGCATATATCTTTCCTGAGAAGGACAGTAGAAAAATACCTTTAGTAGAGTAATACCTGTTTATTACAGGATAGGCGGTCCCCTTTGCGCTTATACGGGTGTATAATTACTGAAAAAATGACACTTTGTTGAACAGTTTCACTTTTCCATGACTGTTGGTAAATAATATGATTTTTCACAATTAGCTTTGTACCTTCATAAATATTTTGACTGGTATCCAATGAGTCGGAAACAGGCGCTTTTCCGTTGGGAAGCTGAAATAATGGTTTCACTGAAGAGAAAGATAATAATGGAATAATGATTCAGCTAAAGAGAAAACTAATAATGATTCAACTGAAGAGGACGACAATTAATGGGCTCAACAAAAGCATGCTAGAAGAAAGGTAAGAGCTGCTCAAAGTGCTTCCGATTTCCCACACATGATCACACTGTTGAAGGAAATTGTATGTACACATAGAACTCATTAGCAGCAGTCGGGCACTTCTCAGTCATAATCATTTTCATCATAATCTTCATTGATGTGAATGCGAACGCAAGTGGTCTTCGTCACACCGACTGCTAACAAGGAAATGTTGACACTTACCCGAAACCATATATGGAAGTGAGTGTATTTAAACTGATGTAAAATACAAGAAAACTGTTCCATGGGAAAAGAGTTCAACTGAAGAGGAGGGCAACTAGTTCAACTAAAGAGGAAAACAAAAAAATGGATTAATGGTTCAAATTATGATGTGGATAGTTATAGAACAATGGTTCAACTGAAGAGGAAGATACTGAAAGAGAAGAGGTTCAGCGGAAGAGAAAGACAAATAAATAGGTTAATTAATTGTTCGCCTGAAGAGAAATAAATAGGTTAATCGTGCACCTGAAGAGGAAGACAGTTAAAATCATAGCTATATTAAACAGGAAGACAATTTGTGATCTCCTGGCTCAACTGAGGAGTAAGACTATTTGTGGGATCCTGGCTAACCTGGGGAGGTAGACAATGGTTACTGATTCAATTGGAGAGGAAAACACCGGGTTAAAGATTCAACTGGATAAGAAGTGTAATGGTTAGCACTCTGACTTCAATGTGATATGGAAGACACAAAAGATACCACTTGAGTGGAATACAGCGGTGATTGTTTCCACCTGGAAGAAAAAAGACAGCAAGGGGGACTGTACAAAGTATAGAGACATATCTCTTTTAAGCCACATATGAAAAATCTTTAGCAAGATACTAGAGATAAGGATGCTCGCATATATAGAACCACAGCTTAACAACACACAATTAGGCTTTCTGAAAAATAAAAGCTGTACAGATGCAATCTTCGCGCTAAAACAACTTTCAGAAAGAGCAAAAGAACATAGCCAAGACTTACATCTGGCTTTCGTGAATCAAGAGAGAGCTTTTGACAGAGTGGATAGACCACAACTATGGATAACACAACAGACATACAGAGTACGCCAAAATTACATAATCATTTGTCAAAGCATATATGCCAATAGTCAATGCGTAGTAAGAACGAGCACAGGTATCTCTGTTAATTTCCAAATTCACCCCTTGCGAAGTAGCAAAGACAACGGAAGAAAACAATTTGAAGGATAATTTATATAGGCCTTAAGGATAATTTATAAAAGACCAATATATATAGGCCTATTGGAAACAACAACCTTAAACAAGTAACATAATTCACATACATAGGAAGCAATATAACAACAGACGGCAGGAGCAGCATAGAAATATACAGTAGATGTAGTAAAACATAACAAGCCCTAGGACATATGACACCAATCTTCAGAAACCAAATGTAGGTTTAAACACCAAAATAACACTATTAAAAACAAGTATTATACCAACGCTGTTTTACCAAAGCCAAACAATGACAGCACAAGATAAACGTAAACTTGTGACAGCTGAAAAGGCATGCTTGCGCAGAATCCTAGGAATATCGCTAAGAGACAAGAGTGAGAAATGAAGACATTAGACAAAGAACCGGTACCAACTCAATCTTGGAATATATTAAGAGACAACTGATAAAATTGTTTGCACACATCAGCAGACTACCACCAGACAGCATACCACAGCAAGCTATGCTACACAGATACAGTGAAGGCAGACCTAGAGGCCGACCACAAAAACGATGAACCACCGAAATAAAAGAGGCGACAAATTCCACAATATACTCAGCACAGGAGGGCCATGTAAAGAAAACTCTTCTTTCCCTGACGCTGAAACGCAACAACGGGTTTAGCGAATAGATAGAAATAAGACAGTGGGTTAATGATTCCACTGGAGAGTAAGACATTTGGTTAATGATTCAACTGGAGAGTAAGACAGTTGGTTAATGATTCAACTGGAGAGTAAGACATTTGGTTAATGATTCCACTGGAGAGTAAGACATTTGGTTAATGATTCACCTGAAATGGAAGACAGTGGGTTAGTATTTCAACTGTAGTGGAAGAGAACCAGTTAATGGTTAAACTGAAAAGGAAGACAATAGGTAAATGATTCAATTTGAGAGATGGTTAATGGTTCAACTGGAGAGGAAGACAGTGCGTTGCTGATTCTACTGAACACGACCAACATGTTGTGCATATAAAATCACCCAGAGTTGCAAACGTGTTTAGTTTTTCTGCATTCGTTCTCAAACTCCTGCTGTTTGATAGGGCATTGAAGGAGCCTGGAATGGGACACGCTTTAGCATGGTTTACAGCTTAGCTGCGACATTGCTGTTATTGGCTTGACAAATTTAATTTGTGGATGACTTTTGGATCACTTTGAACTATGAGATATGAATGCATTCCTTTACTGAAGCACCTTAGTTACCTCTTACGACATGCATGCAGATCACAGTGATGCTATGTCTTATTCCTCTTTCGGGCACCGAATTAGAAGAAACACGCTACTAAGTAAACACACTGACATGTGTATGTTTCTAATAGAGAAAAAAGAATGTCATGTATATACATACACGGATGTCTTCAAACAAGGATATGCTATGTACTTTGTCACGCACGTCACAGTAACAGTTGGTAACTTGGTAGTAAACTAACAATGCTGGATGTTTTCCTGTAGTATAGCTGTGTTCAAACTACAATTGTGAGAATTATCCCAAGAACGATAGACAACGATTTCCTCCAGATTATTAGGTTCTTACATCTGACCTTTGATTCATCCAAACTTTCCACTTCAGGGACGGAGATCTGTCCTAGTTTAGTGGTTACACCGTTTGGTTCGAAAGGTTTTGTTTGCCATCTTAGTTATGAAGTCCGCTCCGTTGCGAGGGACGAAGTACATGTGATAACATGAGAACAACGATGATTAATCTTCTACGCCGTTTCAGTATTTCATTGGCGAGCTATACCAAGTGAACAGTGAAAAAAAATGAGAACAGTCAAGATAAATGACTTATGTCTGTTTTTGCAGTCAGGTCTTATATACTAATGTACTGTTTGGCTATAGTCAGTTTCGCAAGCTTCTATCAGTATAGCTCAAAAACACAGAGAATGTCTAGGACTGTCAAAGTACTCAAGGTAAATTGTTGTTTACAAGCTTTTACCGTGACGGGGCAAATCCCGTAGTACGGGTGTCCGTAGTACAGGTGTATTTTCTTGTCCATAAAGTACAGTAGTTCATGTCGATCATGTCCATTTTTCCAGATTCATGCAAAAATGGGTCTAATAAATGGCTAATGTACCCTGATATAGATGTAAAAATCTAGACTGGTAAAAGTAATTAGATACACCGTGGTGAAGTTGGATGTGTCAGGTCTAAAGGCGCAGATATTGCAGCCGATCTCTAAACCTGCTGTTTTCAACCTGTGTGTCGCGATCCCTTCTGGGGGTCAAAAAACCCTTTCATAGGGGTCGCCTAAGACCATTGGAAAACTCATATTATGAAATAGCAACGAAAATAATTTTATGGCTGGAGGGTTACCACAACATGAGAAACTTTGAAAGGTTCACGTCATTAGGAAGGTTGACAACCACTTCTCTAAACCATGACACAATGTATTCCGTTCTCCGGACTACAACAAACGGAGCACCCCTTTCTAATGCGCGAACGAACGCACAAGAAGGAAGTTTATAAGATTGTATTCGTATGTATACAATTGTTTCGTTTTTAACAAGTTTGTAGAAATTTGTACTGTGTGCAAAATGATTCCTACAAGTCTGTAGGAATTTGTGTTTTTATGGAACGTTCCTGTTTCTATACAAGAATATCATGAAAATAACAAGTTTGCAAAATCTTCTCGTTGTGTAAAGTCTGCATGAAATCAAGTTTGTAAACATCATCTTGTTTTACAAGAGGCTGTCTATTGTCTTTCCCCAGGTGAATGATTGTTGATCGCATTCACATTTGCCATTAAGCGTAGGAATTTGGAGTTTAAGCTGCCGTTCCTAGGCCAGATGTGTCGCCGAGGTTGAATTTAGTCCATGTTTGTTCAAGGCTATCTTGATGTTTTCTATCCACCGTTTTCTTGGTCTGCCTTTGACCTTACAACCAGATATTCTTTTGTTATATGCTCTTATTGGTATTTGATTTGGCTTCATTCTCATAAGGTGACCGAACCATTTTACTTGCTGTCTTTCAATATGTTTGATACATGATATTATACCAACTCTTTTCCTAATTTCTTCATTTCTTATTTTATCTAGTTTGGTAACCATTGCAGCTTTTCTGAGGCACTTCATTTCACATGTGACGATTTTTCTTTGCTGCGAAGCTGTTAAAGACCATATCTGACATTGGTAGCGCAGTGTTGGTATATAAATTGTAGATATTATCTGTTTTTTAATTTCCATCTTGATCTTTGGATGAAGAAGTAAAGGAGAAAGTTGGTAGGTCACTGTGTTTGCTTTCTGGCATTTTGTTTCTATTTCTCTGTCTAGTCTTCCATCTTCAGAAAAAAATGTTGCCTAGATATTTAAATTTGTTGGCTTTTTTCACTTTAGTGTTATCTATTGTTATATTCATTGGTGTTGAAGACTTGCTAATTTTCATAACTTCTGGGTTTTTTTGTTACATTAATTTTCATGTTGTACTTTAGACATGCTAACAGCAATGAATTGATGTGCTTTTACAAAGTTTTCTCATCTTTGTATATTAGACTTTGATCATCGGCAAATAATAGTACAAGATGTTGTATGTAACTGTATTTGTAATATTTTCAATTTTTCTTAAGTGCTTATCAATTTGTAACCGAAAAATTATTTTGTTTTCTACACATCTATGATGTTTTAAATGTCAGTACGGGGGGGGGGGGAGTGGATCACACATTGGCAAACTATTGTTGATGTAATTTATGAACAACCCAATGATGTACAAGATTATATGATGTGATGTATATACAATCACCCTGGCTGTACAATGATATATAATGTCATGCATATAAAATAATCCCTGGCTGTACAATGATATATGATGCCATATAAAATAATCCTTGTATGTACAATGATATATGATGCAATGCATATAAAATAATCCTTGTGTGTACAATGATATATGATGCAATGCATATAAAATAATCCTTGTGTGTACAATGATATATGATGCAATGCATATAAAATAATCCCTGGCTGTACAAACATGTATGATGTCATGCATATGAAATAATCCCTGACTGGACAATGATATATGATGACATGCATATAAAACCATCCACTGACTATACAATGATATATGATGTCATGCATATAAAACCATCCCCTGACTGTACAATGATATATGATGACATGCATATAAAACCATCCCCTGACTGTACAATGATATATGATGTCATGCATATAAAACCATCCCCTGACTATACAAGGATGTATGATGTCATACATATAACATTCTCCACAGGTGTCCAAGATTATGATTTGTATATTGATCTTCTAGTTAACAAATCTATGACATACATGATTTGTATATTGATCTTCTAGTTAACAAATCTATGACATACATGATTTGTATATTGATCTTCTAGTTAACAAATCTATGACATACATGATTTGTATATTGATCTTCTAGTTAACAAATCTATGACATACATGATTTAATAAACTTTCATATAAATAAAAAATGGAATTTCGAATATGACATAAAGTGTTTATATTTGTTCGTGTGTCTTTTTTATATTTTTGACATTAAGTGTTTATTTCTGTTGTTCGTGGTTTTTAAAGTATATATTTAGTTTGCTTACGCTCACTCCTAATTAAAACATCAGGAATATGACGGGAATGCGAATAGAGGACGTAAATACGTTGTGTTTACGCTGTGCCTAGCATATCCACTTTCGGCATACCGTTAGTGTTTTAATAGGATGCTCGCTATCTTTGTACTTTTGAATAATCAATTTCTTTAGTTCCTGGAAGCGTTCTCATTTTTTATATCTATTTTTTGATGTTTTCCATAGCCATTAGTACTGTAGTATCCCAATACTACTGAAGTACTTTTCTCGGGATGTGTTGGGAGTCATGGTGTTTCAGTAGGTAGGTGCACTGGCTTCATATTCCGATGGTTCACGTTCGATTTCTGAAACTTTTCAATCACTAATTCTAACCAGCTTTTAGTCAATTATACAAACTAGTTTTCAATAATTACTTATAACCAGTTTTAATCACTCGCTCTAACTAGTTTCTAATCACTCATTCTTTCCAGTTTCTAATAATTCATTATAATCTGATTTAATTACGCATTCTAATCAGTTTTAAATCACACATTCCAACTAGTTTCTAATCATTCATACTAAAATGTTGTATCACTCATTATAAGCAGTTTCTAATCACTAATTATAAGCAGTTTCTAATCACTCATTATAAGCAGTTTCTAATCACTCATTATAAGCAGTTTCTAATCACTCATTCTATCCAGTTTTTAGATTATCCAGTCTAACTTTTTATCACTCATTCTAATCACTAATTATAACTGGTTACTGTTACATCAAATCTATCCAGTTTCAGGTTCGTAAATTTGTTTAGGTTTTCCGTGATTTCGCACCTGATATGTGTTGCCTGAGTACAGATGTGAGCGAGCAACCATTAGGCCGATCTACCAGTCCGTGCAGGTGTAATGTTTCACCTGTTACTGATAACATATTTTTAATCTAGAGGTACTCAAACAAAGAAATATTGTATTTCTCAGCAGCAGTGGAATGAAGTGCTCAGACTGCAGGGAAAAGTGTCTAACACGTGCAATTATTACATTATATAATGTATGAGCATGCAAGTGGAACAGCGAATATTAAAACACAGTGGTCATGCATGTGTTATGAGGAGATTAAGTAGTGTTTTTCGTAGGGTTGGGTACCCATTAAAATGAACATCCAAACAAATATGCATGCCAAGCTGAAATCGGATGTATTGCGCTAAAACATGCATGGAGTCTAATGTATTCTTCTTCTACGTTCGTTCTCACACTCCTGCAGATCAGCAAGATGTAGTCCGGAGAACGGAATGTGTTATGTCATGGTTTACAGCATTGCTGCGATATTTGCGCATTTCGGCCTGTCACATCCGACTTCAGCATGGCTTTGGGTCACTGATACTATATGGGATGGGATAACCAGTTCCATACCATAACATCCTTAGTCGTCTCTTACGACATGCATGGAAGGTAAACAGTGTTGCTATTATTTGCTCCCTTTCGGGCCCCGGCAACAAACGGGGGACTATGAATGAAAGCTCTGTAAAGTAGACGACCAATGTTTAGGATCCCGAAAGGCGATACATGAATAACACAGCTGTAGCAATCATGCATGTCGAAAAATGTGACTAAAGAGGATTTGAAGTAGGGTTTGATTACCCAAATCTGTAGACAATCCCAATAAAGGCATATAGCTAAAAACGATTGTGCTGGGCCCAGAAAGTCCACATATAACAGCTTTGTCGTAGACTAATAAAACAACAGACTTGGTTCAAAGCAGATAGAAATGTTTGTTGTTGTTCGATTGATCGTAGAAGAGAAATAATTCTCCAGTTGTAGTAAATTAAGCTTATCTATCGATCTTTAATCCCATGCACAGCATACGTCCTAAACAAACCTCTTTCATCTTGTCTTTTCCTTAGCTATTGATTTCATTTCTTTCCGTGTCTTACTAATCATTTGCGTATTCATACCAAAAATTTACCTTCATGTATGTCTTTGTCGTCTTCTTTTGTCTTTCTCCAAGTGGGTTCCATTAAAATGTGACTAGCATATATCAAGGACCCATGTAATACTGCTTATTACATCACGCATGTTCTTCTTTCTCTTGTATATGCCTGGAATGTGTCCATACCTGTTTTTTTAAATTTTAAATCTTGACTATTTTTGAAAATTTTCTTGACTATCTATGAGTACTAAAACTTGTACTCATAGATGTCAGTAGAGTCAGTGGTGCATGTCTAAATGTACGTATGGATGCGTTGCCACTCTTGAATCATGATCTGGCTCCAGTAGAAGACCTGGTCGATATATTGAGTTGGATCCAATTCGTTAGGTGTTTTAATTATTGTTTGCCATTGAGTTGGTTACTATTTATATACTTGGAATTGCTTGGCTGTTTTTGGCATGCTATTCCAAGTATATAAATATTGTCTTTTCCCAGGTGGTTTGTTATACACTTTTGCTTTTAAACGTAGTGGGGATTGAAGCTCGAGATTGTGTTCCAAGGTCAGTTGTGTAACTTCAGATGTGCTATGACCGTGTTTGTTCAAGATATCCCTGACGTTTTCTATCCATCTTTTTCATGGTCTTCCTCTGACTTTGTACCGTGATCTTATTTATTTATATGCTTACACTGGCAATTTGTCATTATGCATTCTCATAATGTGGCCAACCCACCTTGATCTGCTGTCTTTCTCTATGTATTCTGTGCAAGGTATATTAATAGTAACCAACTAAAATATAAACAATAATCAAAGCACGTAATGAACTGGGTCCTAATTAATTCAGCTAGGAGGCATGTATGGTCGAGAGCCACGCAGTGGCGTAGCGAAGGGGGGGGGGGGCTGAGGTGCGAACCACCCCGGACGGCATCATCGGGAGGCCGGCAAATTTATTTTCGTCCAGTCTTTCACAATCACTGACATATTTTTGTAATGTCACAAGGGCGGAAAATTATGATTCCGCCCCGGGCGCCATTGACCAACGCTACGCCACTGGAGCCACGTTTGAACTTGGCACAGTATATATGTGGCTGCGGAGTCGGTTGTGTTCTTTTCTGAATTATTAGACAGTCAGTTTGTGTTGGCTGCTGTCATTCCGTATGTCTTCTTCTTCTTCTGCGTTCGTTCTACAACTCCTGCAGATTAGCAGGATGTAGTCCGGAGAACGGAATGCGTTGTGTCATGGTTTACAGCGTTGCTGCAATATCTGCGCCTTTTGGCATGACATATCCGCCTTCAGCATGGCTTTGGGTCACTGATCCTATATGGGATGGGACAGCCTCCATCCCATAACCTCCTTAGTCGCCTCTTACGACATGCATGGAAGATGAACAGTGTTGCTAATCATTGCTCCCCCTTTGGGCCACGGCAACACACGGGCGATTCCGTATTTAAATCTCAAAACGTACTCTCGCTTAGGTTTATATTTGACTTAGTGACAATGAACTGTATGTTAGTGTTAAATGCCTCACAAAATGAATTCTGCAGTCAAGCTGAAAAAACGCTTCCGTCAAATTTTGAAACGTTGCTGAACCCGTAATAAAAACAAAAATAATAGTTTTGTCTAGCCGCAAGGGAACGAGCACACGAAGAGGCTCAAGCTGGTTTCAGTTGTATTAATATTTCTAAACTTTCTCATTATGTGCATCTTCATATCATAATAATAAACGTCTCCCGTCGACTCACTCACTCAATTTCTCTTTCTCACTCACTCATGCATTCACTCTCTCTATCTCTATATCTAACACATTCACGCACTCACTTTCAATCTGATTCACTCACTCCCTCACTCTTTATGTCATTCACCACCTTCGTCTTTGTTTGCTTCTTTCTAAACATAATCTCGTCCTCCTGGATGTTGTCTCCCTTTACACTTCTCATCAGGAGGATAGCTTCACCACCTTAAGTTCTTTCTTCGCCCTTGTGTTGCCGGGGCCCGAAAAGGGAGCAAAGAATTGCAACACTGTTTACTTTCCACGCATGTGGTAAAAGGTGACTAAGGAGGTTATGGGATGGAGTTGGCTGTCCCATCCCATATAGGGTCAGTGATCCAAAGCCATGATGAAGTCGGATGTGTCAGGACGAAATGCGCAGATATCGCAGCAATGTTGTAAACCATGACACAACGCATTCCGTTCTCCGGACTACATCCTGCTAATCTGCAGGAGTTTGAGAACGAAGGCAGAAGAAGAAGAAGAAGTTCTCTCTTGTCCGACACCCTCGCTAGTCTATCGTCAAATCCACTTACGTCTGCCAGACAGAGTTTTTCTTTACCGTGAATTCCTTTTAGTTAGATGGTTCCTTCTTCGAACATTCTGGTGTAGCCATGTGCATCTCAGATATACTTGTCTCTTTATGGGTTATCTTGAGCATCTGCTCTTCTTCAGGTCCAAGGGCCCGATTTTCTTCCTATACCACCGTTACATTGATGAATGTTTTGCAGTCACCGAAATGGCTGTCGATGACCATTCCGTCTTTACCTCATTCGTTGCCAACTTCTATCCATCTGTCAAATTCATGTTGGTCATCTCTTCTATTGTGGTTTTCGCGGACATCTCTCTCCATTGGACCAACTTCTCTCCGTATATCTGTCTACCATAAGCCTACTAACTCTCACAGCTTTTTTTCAATTTTTTTTCACCATCGTTCATGCCGTGACTCTCTTCTATTCAACCAACTTCTGTGCCCCTGTCACCATTGACAAGGCGATTACGACTTTCTTAAACATGCCCACGGCTTACTCGACTTCTTCCGCCGCCATTTGCAATTGGGGGTTGTTCATTTTTCTAACTTACATTGCGTTCTCAATACCTCATATCATGGTGCCTTATTGCGCACCTTCACACCCCACGGAACAATAAAAGCTGACCCTCACTTCCGACCCTCAAATATCCTTGGCCTCAAGATCTTCCACCGTGACATCTCTATTCTCAAGTTTTTCTCAAGATCCCCTACCCGCCCCTACTTCTGTTTACTTTTCGCAGGGACATGGGCGTACGTGATACCCTGGTGAAATATCACCTTCGTCTTTCCGGGCCTCTTTTTGGCACTTCCTCCTGCTCCCGCCATGCCTTATATGTCCGTATGTCTTCCCAGCCTGGTATATCCAGTTTTCGAAGTTAGTGCTTCACATCAACCACTCGTTTACTTGTGTTTTCCATAATCATGTATATGCCAGTGTTTGCAAACGATGCAACTTGAAATATAGTAGTGAAATTGGTATATATCTAGCCGCCAGGTTCTTGGAACATTTGCGTGCCATCTCCAACGATGACTCAACTCCGATAGCTCTTTACTTCAATAAACATTCTAAGTTGGGAAAAAATGACATTCAAGTCATTGACTTGACTCCTGCCATTCTAGTTATCGTCAATGTTTTGCCTTAGGGAACAGAATGATACGTCGGAGCTCTTAAACAACTTGGTGCTCTTAAGCCCAATGGGATTAACGAGACAATACACTTCAGCAAACTTCTCACAACCCTTTGTCTACCCGATCTGCATCAACTCTTTGTCTCTCCTTATTTGTGTGCGGTTGCTCTCCTTTCTGCCCTATCATTCAATATGCCTTTTTGTCCATCATGCTTTATATGGTTAGACTAGTGTAACTGCTTAATATGGCGGTGGGTGGATACACCTGGTGGCTTTAATACAGGACCATAGATATGTTGTCCTCAAAGTGAAAGTTTAAACTAAAAAAAGTTATTCTCATGTTTTAGTGTGCCAGACCTTTTTTAAATGGAAAATTTGATGACCCTTTTGTGAATAATCGCTAAGGCAGGGATGGGGGTGTTCTGATTTGCTAAGAGGGTGGGGGGAGATTTAAACCCTAAACCCCCTTATCTATGGGGCCTGCTTGGACCGCTGGATCAGCCAACCAACCAACCAACCATGGAGCCTGCTTTGAGAGTTGGTAATGGTTACCGTTATATGCGTTATAGAGAGTTTCCTCTGTATCCCATGTTTTCTATATTCCTTTACATGTGGGTTTTTTTATCCATCCATGCCGTCTCTATCTCTTCTCCCTCTGAACCTCGGTTCTACCTCTTCTGTTTTATCATACTTCATTTTCTAATGTCTAACATCGAATTTCATTCCATACAGAGGCATATGACGCTCTTACCAGTTGTATTATCGGTTTGATGTGTATTACTGGCTCTGCGTATGCTTAAAGTCTTTCTCATAGGTGGATTGGCTATCGGCAAATTTAAGTATGTCCATACTCGTCCATCGTCCTATCCGATCCTACTCTCTGGATCACTGATTCTCTGTGGGCCCTGTCTACTTTATCGTTGTCCACCCCCCCCCCCCCCAATCCCCTTTATTCACCCCATCCTAGCTTGCCAACGTGTAGCTATTCCTTGCTATCGACCCGGCCGTCTTTTTATGTCGTGACTCCCGTCTTCGTTGTATACTTTCGACCTTCTTAACCACGTGATCTTGACACACTTTACTTGGCCAGGTTAGCGTGTACTCTGTCTATTTACTGTTGACTTCTGAGTTGGGCTCAACTGATAATGAGATAAGTAAAGAGTTTCATTTTTTAACTTGCTTCATTTTATCTCTTACTATATCATTGTCACTATCATCATTATCTTGTCCACCCAATCCGCTCGCCAAACCATATCTCCTCTTTAAATCCTCTTCCAGCTTTGATCTTTATTTCCCATCTTATGACACACTTTAACCTCTTCCTTTTACCATCGTCACGCCACATGTGATCTCTTAAATTAAGAATATTGCTTGTTTGTCTGCTGTCTTTCAACCCGATGAAGACTTTCTCGTCGAAATGTCATTTGTCGCTTGATATCAAGTGCATCATGTCCGATATTCCTTCCATTTGTGATATTTATTTGTAAGTTTAAAGCAATTTGAGCAATACTCTTCTACGTTATTCTCAGACTCCTGCAAACTACCAGGATGTAATCCGGATAACGGAATAAGCTATGCTATGTTTACAGCTTGGCACTAAATCTGCGACTTTTGTCCTGATACATCCGAGTTCAGCACGGCTTCTTGGTCACTTTAGTCCAATATAGCATAGGACGCTTCACGCGCACACCATATTAGTCGCATAATACGACATGCATTGAGGTAATAGTATTGCTATTCTTTAATCCCTGTAAACTCCGTCAATACAGTGTAATTTTGGCACTTGAAATCGTCAGCTGAGTATAATACTAGTGTCACCTGACATGCATGTCGTAAATGGTGACTAAGAAGGTTTTTGGGGAGTGGAGGTTAGATGTGCTATTCGACAGACAGTCACAGTGATTCTAAAACCATAAACAAAAAAGATATCGCAAACTGTAAACTATGATACACAACAATTTTTTTTAGAATTACATCGTGAACGGTATAGTAAGAACACCAGCTAAATCATCAGACAAGTTGGTAAAGCAGGGGTTAAAGCAAGAACAGTCTGGAATACTAACATCTCCACACAAACAAGTCCTGAAAACAGAAAATATGGAAATGTGGATAACGATAAGTTTCCGTGGGAGAGAGGCAGTCAGATATATGGCCAACATAAATCTCAATAATACTACAAGTTAAGCTTGTACTCTCAGACGACATTCTTATATTTTACCACTTTTAGATGGCGGCGTGTAAATATTGAAAGGAATGCATTTAGAAAATATGCCCGCAAGAGCTGAAAGGTGTCTAAATAGAAGTCTGTGATATATCTTGCAGACTTCGAGATTATTCCTACACTCGTTGAAGTTAATCTTATATTTTTTTCATAATCTCAGAAGTTAATATTAAATTCATAAAACTTACATTTTCTTTGGGTACAATCTGCGCTGTCTTTCTATTTGCTCAATACATGATATTCTACCTACTCTTTCCCTAATTTCTTCATTTTTAAAAACTGTATCCACAAAGAGAAGTAATTGCCTACACTACATTCCAACTTTTTAATATTACACGCAGTTTCATTTCACAATTTCCATGTATTAACCGAAATTGCGTCACTTGCAGACTGTACTGCCACGAAAACAAAATGGCTAAATTAATCGGAGATGTGTTTCAAAACTTTTCAGCTATAGATAACGATCATAATCATCACCAAGTGCTGTGCCGAATTTGACGATCATATCTCTCCGTGTACATCGATCTCCCATATATGTCATCATCTCTGTTGGTGTCGTCAATCGAAGCCATTTAGTCAAACTGTCAAATATCTTTTCTCTAGGTCTTCCCTTTGATCTTTTCCCTTCTATCTTTCCTGTTGTCACTATATTCTCAATGCCTCCTCTTCTCATTATGTGCTCGATAAATGTTGATTGTCTTTTTCTTATATTATCAATAATGCATCTTTTCACATCCATCCTTCTAAGACATTCTTCGTTAGTAATCTTTGCTGTCCACGGAATGTGTAACATTCTTCAAATAAACCACATTTCCGTGGTTTCACATTTCCGTGTATGGAGTCTCTCAACATTGCATATTGTTAATTTACACTAGTTATTTTGGCTATTGCTTTATATCTATTCTTTATTATTATTTGGTATTGATCTCTCGGTCCTAGATTATTTTTAAGAATGTCTGCGTTGAGTCTTATGTTTCTCATTTTTCTGACTGTTTTCTTTAATTTTATTCTGATTTTTTTTTTCACAAAGCGGGTCATGGTCACCGCTAAAGATAAAGATGTTGTACGTTTATTACAAACTACAGTACTGCTGCAACATGAAAATATGCGTGGATATGGTCATCCAGTGAAAATGCATGCGTGAAGTTTATGTATACATCATAGCGTATCTGCCACAAAGGCGTATCTGAGGAGAAATATTAACCGTGGACGTTAGGGGTAGGGTTAGATCTAACACTAATCTAACCCTAATCCTTAACCCCCCCCCCCCCCAAATTATATACATCTCTGTCTTCCCCTTTCCTCTACGAAAATATGTCTACTGCTAACTAAAAAAGGAAAAATATACTTTGCTTCGTTAAGTAATGCTGGTTCAGTTTATCGAGTGTATAGTGCGTTATGTTAAAAATAACGGCATGTCTTTCTGTATTTAACTTTTCTTTGTCTATTGTTTATTGTCTTTTCCCAGGTGATTGATGTTTGGTCGCATCCACACTTGTTGTTTATCGAATGGGTGGAAGCCTTAGTTGTTGCAAGGCCAGATATGTCATCTTGCTCTCATTGTGCCTATGTTTTTTTTTAAGGTTATCTATATGTTTTCTATCCACATTTTTCCTTGGTCTACTATTCTTGATCTATATTCGAATATTCTTTTGTTATATGCTCATATTGGTATTTGGTTTGGGTTCACTCTCAAAAAGAGACCGGACCTAGACCGCTGTCTTTCTATTTGCTCAATACATTGTATTCTACCTACTCTTTCCCTAATTTCTTCATTTTTTAAAAACTGTATCTAGTTTAGTAACCATTGTAGCTTTTCGCACACACTCAATTTCACATGAAACGTTACTTTGCTACGAGACTGTTATACATGTCTGACATTGGTAGCAGAATGTTGGTATAAAAATGTTAGATATTTGTCTTTATCTTTCCATCTTGATCTACATTTTCTTGGAATGTAATTTTTGGTGACGTGAATTCCCCAAAAATTAAGATAAACTCTTGGAAGTCATCTACCACACATAGAAGTTGATCTCCACCCGTAGAAGTTATTCTACACTCTTAGACATAAATATCACGTTATATTCTACAAGGCTGCATTACACTAAAAGAGTTGAGGATGGAGCACTGGTCTACAAAGAGGCATCCACAGAAAGCTACATTGCAATCCTGAGGCGCTTCTACATACAGCAACATTTATCAAGAAAACAAGGACTTGCCGTGTAAACATGTTAAACTGAGAAGGGGAAGAAGAATCCCACTTTTAGAAAATAATGGACACTTTTAGATATTAATATCAACTTTTAGAAGGAAATCGACACTTTTAGATATTAATATCAACTTTTAGAAGGAAATCGACACTTTTAGATATTATCAACTTTTATAAGGAAATCGACACTCTTAGACATTAATATCAACTTTTATAAGGAAATCGACACTCTTAGACATTAATACCACTTTTATGAAGTAATCTACAGCATTAGATAGCAGTCTCCGCTGAAGAGGAATACGAATCTTAATGTTTATTGCTTTATTGGAAGTTTAGTTTAAGACTCAGTTTGTGACTACACTTTGTTAAAAACATTTTTGCCCGCTTCCATAAGGGCCATGATTTCTACCCTCTTCTTGGCCAGTGGCGTCTCCGTCATCCAATTATCTAGGGCCTGCAGCTCGTCTCCGAGTACTGGATTATACTGAGCTAGTCTATGGCCAAATTCTGAAGTATTTAGAGATTTTGCATTTTGTTGTTTGATGCGTCTACTACTCAGCACCTCTTGGGTAACGTTCATGATGTCAAGTGCAGTGAAGTTTTTAGATATCTGCAAAATACATTGTCAAGTGCAGTGAAGTTTTTAGATATCTGCAAAATACATTGTCAAGTGCAGTGAAGTTTTTAGATATCTGCAAAATACATTGTCAAGTGCAGTGAAGTTTTTAGATATCTGCAAAATACATTGTCAAGTGCAGTGAAGTTTTTAGATATCTGCAAAATACATTGTCAAGTGCAGTGAAGTTTTTATATATCTGCAAAATACATTGTCAAGTGCAGTGAAGTTTTTAGATATCTGCAAAATACATTGTCAAGTGCAGTGAAGTTTTTAGATATCTGCAAAATACATTGTCAAGTGCAGTGAAGTTTTTAGATATCTGCAAAATACATTGTCAAGTGCAGTGAAGTTTTTAGATATCTGCAAAATACATTGTCAAGTGCAGTGAAGTTTTTAGATATCTGCAAAATACATTGTCAAGTGCAGTGAAGTTTTTAGATATCTGCAAAATACATTGTCAAGTGCAGTGAAGTTTTTAGATATCTGCAAAATACATTGTCAAGTGCAGTGAAGTTTTTAGATATCTGCAAAATACATTGTCAAGTGCAGTGAAGTTTTTAGATATCTGCAAAATACATTGTCAAGTGCAGTGAAGTTTTTAGATATCTGCAAAATACATTGTCAAGTGCAGTGAAGTTTTTAGATATCTGCAAAATACATTGTCAAGTGCAGTGAAGTTTTTAGATATCTGCAAAATACATTGTCAAGTGCAGTGAAGTTTTTAGATATCTGCAAAATACATTGTCAAGTGCAGTGAAGTTTTTAGATATCTGCAAAATACATTGTCAAGTGCAGTGAAGTTTTCAGATATCTGCAAAATACATTGTCAAGTGCAGTGAAGTTTTTAGATATCTGCAAAATACATTGTCAAGTGCAGTGAAGTTTTTAGATATCTGCAAAATACATTGTCAAGTGCAGTGAAGTTTTTATATATCTGCAAAATACATTGTCAAGTGCAGTGAAGTTTTTATATATCTGCAAAATACATTGTCAAGTGCAGTGAAGTTTTTAGATATCTGCAAAATACATTGTCAAGTGCAGTGAAGTTTTTAGATATCTGCAAAATACATTGTCAAGTGCAGTGAAGTTTTTATATATCTGCAAAATACATTGTCAAGTGCAGTGAAGTTTTTAGATATCTGCAAAATACATTGTCAAGTGCAGTGAAGTTTTTAGATATCTGCAAAATACATTGTCAAGTGCAGTGAAGTTTTTAGATATCTGCAAAATACATTGTCAAGTGCAGTGAAGTTTTTAGATATCTGCAAAATACATTGTCAAGTGCAGTGAAGTTTTTATATATCTGCAAAATACATTGTCAAGTGCAGTGAAGTTTTTAGATATCTGCAAAATACATTGTCAAGTGCAGTGAAGTTTTTAGATATCTGCAAAATACATTGTCAAGTGCAGTGAAGTTTTTAGATATCTGCAAAATACATTGTCAAGTGCAGTGAAGTTTTTAGATATCTGCAAAATACATTGTCAAGTGCAGTGAAGTTTTTATATATCTGCAAAATACATTGTCAAGTGCAGTGAAGTTTTTAGATATCTGCAAAATACATTGTCAAGTGCAGTGAAGTTTTTAGATATCTGCAAAATACATTGTCAAGTGCAGTGAAGTTTTTAGATATCTGCAAAATACATTGTCAAGTGCAGTGAAGTTTTTAGATATCTGCAAAATACATTGTCAAGTGCAGTGAAGTTTTTATATATCTGCAAAATACATTGTCAAGTGCAGTGAAGTTTTTAGATATCTGCAAAATACATTGTCAAGTGCAGTGAAGTTTTTAGATATCTGCAAAATACATTGTCAAGTGCAGTGAAGTTTTTAGATATCTGCAAAATACATTGTCAAGTGCAGTGAAGTTTTTAGATATCTGCAAAATACATTGTCAAGTGCAGTGAAGTTTTTAGATATCTGCAAAATACATTGTCAAGTGCAGTGAAGTTTTTAGATATCTGCAAAATACATTGTCAAGTGCAGTGAAGTTTTTAGATATCTGCAAAATACATTGTCAAGTGCAGTGAAGTTTTTATATATCTGCAAAATACATTGTCAAGTGCAGTGAAGTTTTTAGATATCTGCAAAATACATTGTCAAGTGCAGTGAAGTTTTTAGATATCTGCAAAATACATTGTCAAGTGCAGTGAAGTTTTTATATATCTGCAAAATACATTGTCAAGTGCAGTGAAGTTTTTAGATATCTGCAAAATACATTGTCAAGTGCAGTGAAGTTTTTAGATATCTGCAAAATACATTGTCAAGTTCAGTGAAGTTTTTATATATCTGCAAAATACATTGTCAAGTGCAGTGAAGTTTTTAGATATCTGCAAAATACATTGTCAAGTGCAGTGAAGTTTTTAGATATCTGCAAAATACATTGTCAAGTGCAGTGAAGTTTTTAGATATCTGCAAAATACATTGTCAAGTGCAGTGAAGTTTTTAGATATCTGCAAAATACATTGTCAAGTGCAGTGAAGTTTTTAGATATCTGCAAAATACATTGTCAAGTGCAGTGAAGTTTTTAGATATCTGCAAAATACATTGTCAAGTGCAGTGAAGTTTTTAGATATCTGCAAAATACATTGTCAAGTGCAGTGAAGTTTTTAGATATCTGCAAAATACATTGTCAAGTGCAGTGAAGTTTTTAGATATCTGCAAAATACATTGTCAAGTGCAGTGAAGTTTTTAGATATCTGCAAAATACATTGTCAAGTGCAGTGAAGTTTTTAGATATCTGCAAAATACATTGTCAAGTGCAGTGAAGTTTTTATATATCTGCAAAATACATTGTCAAGTGCAGTGAAGTTTTTATATATCTGCAAAATACATTGTCAAGTGCAGTGAAGTTTTTAGATATCTGCAAAATACATTGTCAAGTGCAGTGAAGTTTTTATATATCTGCAAAATACATTGTCAAGTGCAGTGAAGTTTTTAGATATCTGCAAAATACATTGTCAAGTGCAGTGAAGTTTTTAGATATCTGCAAAATACATTGTCAAGTGCAGTGAAGTTTTTATATATCTGCAAAATACATTGTCAAGTGCAGTGAAGTTTTTAGATATCTGCAAAATACATTGTCAAGTGCAGTGAAGTTTTTAGATATCTGCAAAATACATTGTCAAGTGCAGTGAAGTTTTTAGATATCTGCAAAATACATTGTCAAGTGCAGTGAAGTTTTTAGATATCTGCAAAATACATTGTCAAGTGCAGTGAAGTTTTTAGATATCTGCAAAATACATTGTCAAGTGCAGTGAAGTTTTTAGATATCTGCAAAATACATTGTCAAGTGCAGTGAAGTTTTTAGATATCTGCAAAATACATTGTCAAGTGCAGTGAAGTTTTTAGATATCTGCAAAATACATTGTCAAGTGCAGTGAAGTTTTTAGATATCTGCAAAATACATTGTCAAGTGCAGTGAAGTTTTTAGATATCTGCAAAATACATTGTCAAGTGCAGTGAAGTTTTTAGATATCTGCAAAATACATTGTCAAGTGCAGTGAAGTTTTTAGATATCTGCAAAATACATTGTCAAGTGCAGTGAAGTTTTTAGATATCTGCAAAATACATTGTCAAGTGCAGTGAAGTTTTTAGATATCTGCAAAATACATTGTCAAGTGCAGTGAAGTTTTTAGATATCTGCAAAATACATTGTCAAGTGCAGTGAAGTTTTTAGATATCTGCAAAATACATTGTCAAGTGCAGTGAAGTTTTTAGATATCTGCAAAATACATTGTCAAGTGCAGTGAAGTTTTCAGATATCTGCAAAATACATTGTCAAGTGCAGTGAAGTTTTTAGATATCTGCAAAATACATTGTCAAGTGCAGTGAAGTTTTCAGATATCTGCAAAATACATTGTCAAGTGCAGTGAAGTTTTTAGATATCTGCAAAATACATTGTCAAGTGCAGTGAAGTTTTTAGATATCTGCAAAATACATTGTCAAGTGCAGTGAAGTTTTTATATATCTGCAAAATACATTGTCAAGTGCAGTGAAGTTTTTATATATCTGCAAAATACATTGTCAAGTGCAGTGAAGTTTTTAGATATCTGCAAAATACATTGTCAAGTGCAGTGAAGTTTTTAGATATCTGCAAAATACATTGTCAAGTGCAGTGAAGTTTTTATATATCTGCAAAATACATTGTCAAGTGCAGTGAAGTTTTTAGATATCTGCAAAATACATTGTCAAGTGCAGTGAAGTTTTTAGATATCTGCAAAATACATTGTCAAGTGCAGTGAAGTTTTTAGATATCTGCAAAATACATTGTCAAGTGCAGTGAAGTTTTTAGATATCTGCAAAATACATTGTCAAGTGCAGTGAAGTTTTTATATATCTGCAAAATACATTGTCAAGTGCAGTGAAGTTTTTAGATATCTGCAAAATACATTGTCAAGTGCAGTGAAGTTTTTAGATATCTGCAAAATACATTGTCAAGTGCAGTGAAGTTTTTATATATCTGCAAAATACATTGTCAAGTGCAGTGAAGTTTTTAGATATCTGCAAAATACATTGTCAAGTGCAGTGAAGTTTTTAGATATCTGCAAAATACATTGTCAAGTGCAGTGAAGTTTTTAGATATCTGCAAAATACATTGTCAAGTGCAGTGAAGTTTTTAGATATCTGCAAAATACATTGTCAAGTGCAGTGAAGTTTTTATATATCTGCAAAATACATTGTCAAGTGCAGTGAAGTTTTTAGATATCTGCAAAATACATTGTCAAGTGCAGTGAAGTTTTTATATATCTGCAAAATACATTGTCAAGTGCAGTGAAGTTTTTAGATATCTGCAAAATACATTGTCAAGTGCAGTGAAGTTTTTAGATATCTGCAAAATACATTGTCAAGTGCAGTGAAGTTTTTAGATATCTGCAAAATACATTGTCAAGTGCAGTGAAGTTTTTAGATATCTGCAAAATACATTGTCAAGTGCAGTGAAGTTTTTAGATATCTGCAAAATACATTGTCAAGTGCAGTGAAGTTTTTAGATATCTGCAAAATACATTGTCAAGTGCAGTGAAGTTTTTAGATATCTGCAAAATACATTGTCAAGTGCAGTGAAGTTTTTATATATCTGCAAAATACATTGTCAAGTGCAGTGAAGTTTTTAGATATCTGCAAAATACATTGTCAAGTGCAGTGAAGTTTTTAGATATCTGCAAAATACATTGTCAAGTGCAGTGAAGTTTTTATATATCTGCAAAATACATTGTCAAGTGCAGTGAAGTTTTTAGATATCTGCAAAATACATTGTCAAGTGCAGTGAAGTTTTTAGATATCTGCAAAATACATTGTCAAGTTCAGTGAAGTTTTTATATATCTGCAAAATACATTGTCAAGTGCAGTGAAGTTTTTAGATATCTGCAAAATACATTGTCAAGTGCAGTGAAGTTTTTAGATATCTGCAAAATACATTGTCAAGTGCAGTGAAGTTTTTAGATATCTGCAAAATACATTGTCAAGTGCAGTGAAGTTTTTAGATATCTGCAAAATACATTGTCAAGTGCAGTGAAGTTTTTAGATATCTGCAAAATACATTGTCAAGTGCAGTGAAGTTTTTAGATATCTGCAAAATACATTGTCAAGTGCAGTGAAGTTTTTAGATATCTGCAAAATACATTGTCAAGTGCAGTGAAGTTTTTAGATATCTGCAAAATACATTGTCAAGTGCAGTGAAGTTTTTAGATATCTGCAAAATACATTGTCAAGTGCAGTGAAGTTTTTAGATATCTGCAAAATACATTGTCAAGTGCAGTGAAGTTTTTATATATCTGCAAAATACATTGTCAAGTGCAGTGAAGTTTTTATATATCTGCAAAATACATTGTCAAGTGCAGTGAAGTTTTTAGATATCTGCAAAATACATTGTCAAGTGCAGTGAAGTTTTTATATATCTGCAAAATACATTGTCAAGTGCAGTGAAGTTTTTAGATATCTGCAAAATACATTGTCAAGTGCAGTGAAGTTTTTAGATATCTGCAAAATACATTGTCAAGTGCAGTGAAGTTTTTAGATATCTGCAAAATACATTGTCAAGTGCAGTGAAGTTTTTAGATATCTGCAAAATACATTGTCAAGTGCAGTGAAGTTTTTATATATCTGCAAAATACATTGTCAAGTGCAGTGAAGTCTTTAGATATCTGCAAAATACATTGTCAAGTGCAGTGAAGTCTTTAGATATCTGCAAAATACATTGTCAAGTGCAGTGAAGTTTTTAGATATCTGCAAAATACATTGTCAAGTGCAGTGAAGTTTTTAGATATCTGCAAAATACATTGTCAAGTGCAGTGAAGTTTTTAGATATCTGCAAAATACATTGTCAAGTGCAGTGAAGTTTTTAGATATCTGCAAAATACATTGTCAAGTGCAGTGAAGTTTTTAGATATCTGCAAAATACATTGTCAAGTGCAGTGAAGTTTTTAGATATCTGCAAAATACATTGTCAAGTGCAGTGAAGTTTTTAGATATCTGCAAAATACATTGTCAAGTGCAGTGAAGTTTTTAGATATCTGCAAAATACATTGTCAAGTGCAGTGAAGTTTTTATATATCTGCAAAATACATTGTCAAGTGCAGTGAAGTTTTTAGATATCTGCAAAATACATTGTCAAGTGCAGTGAAGTTTTTAGATATCTGCAAAATACATTGTCAAGTGCAGTGAAGTTTTTATATATCTGCAAAATACATTGTCAAGTGCAGTGAAGTTTTTAGATATCTGCAAAATACATTGTCAAGTGCAGTGAAGTTTTTAGATATCTGCAAAATACATTGTCAAGTGCAGTGAAGTTTTTATATATCTGCAAAATACATTGTCAAGTGCAGTGAAGTTTTTAGATATCTGCAAAATACATTGTCAAGTGCAGTGAAGTTTTTATATATCTGCAAAATACATTGTCAAGTGCAGTGAAGTTTTTAGATATCTGCAAAATACATTGTCAAGTGCAGTGAAGTTTTTAGATATCTGCAAAATACATTGTCAAGTTCAGTGAAGTTTTTATATATCTGCAAAATACATTGTCAAGTGCAGTGAAGTTTTTAGATATCTGCAAAATACATTGTCAAGTGCAGTGAAGTTTTTAGATATCTGCAAAATACATTGTCAAGTGCAGTGAAGTTTTTAGATATCTGCAAAATACATTGTCAAGTGCAGTGAAGTTTTTAGATATCTGCAAAATACATTGTCAAGTGCAGTGAAGTTTTTAGATATCTGCAAAATACATTGTCAAGTGCAGTGAAGTTTTTAGATATCTGCAAAATACATTGTCAAGTGCAGTGAAGTTTTTAGATATCTGCAAAATACATTGTCAAGTGCAGTGAAGTTTTTAGATATCTGCAAAATACATTGTCAAGTGCAGTGAAGTTTTTATATATCTGCAAAATACATTGTCAAGTGCAGTGAAGTTTTTATATATCTGCAAAATACATTGTCAAGTGCAGTGAAGTTTTTATATATCTGCAAAATACATTGTCAAGTGCAGTGAAGTTTTTAGATATCTGCAAAATACATTGTCAAGTGCAGTGAAGTTTTTATATATCTGCAAAATACATTGTCAAGTGCAGTGAAGTTTTTAGATATCTGCAAAATACATTGTCAAGTGCAGTGAAGTTTTTAGATATCTGCAAAATACATTGTCAAGTGCAGTGAAGTTTTTAGATATCTGCAAAATACATTGTCAAGTGCAGTGAAGTTTTTAGATATCTGCAAAATACATTGTCAAGTGCAGTGAAGTTTTTAGATATCTGCAAAATACATTGTCAAGTGCAGTGAAGTTTTTAGATATCTGCAAAATACATTGTCAAGTGCAGTGAAGTTTTTAGATATCTGCAAAATACATTGTCAAGTGCAGTGAAGTTTTTAGATATCTGCAAAATACATTGTCAAGTGCAGTGAAGTTTTTAGATATCTGCAAAATACATTGTCAAGTGCAGTGAAGTTTTTAGATATCTGCAAAATACATTTAGTTATATTTATAAATGCAAAGTTTTAAAAAAAAAGATACCTTTAAATTTGCATGCCTCTCGCTCTTCGCGTAGATACAGCACCATAAACTGACACCTCCCCATCAAAGATTGGCTACAACACACCTCCCCATCAAAGATTGGCTACAACACACCTCCCCATCAAAGATTGGCTACAACACACCTCCCCATCAAAGATTGGCTACAACACACCTCCCCATCAAAGATTGGCTACAACACACCTCCCCATCAAAGATTGGCTACAACACACCTCCCCATCAAAGATTGGCTACAACACACCTCCCCATCAAAGATTGGCTACAACACACCTCCCCATCAAAGATTGGCTACAACACACCTCCCCATCAAAGATTGGCTACAACACACCTCCCCATCAAAGATTGGCTACAACACACCTCCCCATCAAAGATTGGCTACAACACACCTCCCCATCAAAGATTGGCTACAACACACCTCCCCATCAAAGATTGGCTACAACACACCTCCCCATCAAAGATTGGCTACAACACACCTCCCCATCAAAGATTGGCTACAACACACCTCCCCATCAAAGATTGGCTACAACACACCTCCCCATCAAAGATTGGCTACAACACACCTCCAAAATCCTATATCCCTAGCCTAAAATTGGTGCTCTCTGGCAGACTGTATCCTGTCCATCTCGTGTTCTTTACCTCTTACTAGTATCATCTCTGCCGATCTCTTGATCGTATTCCCTCAACTCTACCGTCACGTAAGGTCTTAAGTGTCTTTGAATTTGTCCACATAAGTCATTTATTTTACCTTTATTTCCTTTAGGTGCTGTCTATGAATTACGTCAACAATTTGTGACGATATTTACTCCTCCCACACTAGTAGACAAACTGTCAAAAAAATCAGGGATCTTCCTACTTAATTATGTCATAAAAATGGATGTACGAGTATACAAATTGTTATTGACATCAACTTTTGTGGAACATTTTATGGAATGCCTCCCTTCAGAGATTAAATATGCATCCACACCCCCTCTTTCATATATCCATACCTTTGAGAAAGCACGCCTTATGCGAGATAGCGTGTTACCTTGGATACTCACCTAGGAGGAGCTCTACTTATGGCAGAATGGCTATAGGGTGTCAAGCAGTATTTTCTCACAGTTAATGGGATTACTTAATCACCATCTGTTTCATCATTATCCATGTTTCGGAGCCATACATTAGTGTACAGTAGATGTAGCATTGCATAATTTCCATTATTAGTTTGCGATTTGTTTGGGTGTTTTGACCATGTCTTCTTCTTCTTCTTTCGTTCACTTGAAACATGTCTATATCTGTAATTCTGTCTCCTTAATAAAACTCACTGTCTTTTGTAGTTCATACAGTGTCCCATAGAGTTTTGATTCCAGTGTTGTTTCCTCTGACCATGTCAATGACAGTACTTTTAGCCATTTCTATTTTCGGCTCAACATATCTTTTCACGTCTATCATCATTTATGATTATATTATGTTTTCAAGGTGCAGATGCTGATCAACTTGTCTCAGTATCTCTCCAAGTATTTTTTTTATATTTATCATTTTTTGCTCTGTGATTTTGTTGATGATCATGGAATTTGTTTTCTAAATGTCAATAGTTTTCTCGTGTCACTGAAAGTATTTTGATAATTAATATTCTTCTTTTAACCCATACTTCACATCTCCCACCATTTGTTATGTATTCAAGATACAACTACTGATCTCTTTGTTGCTGGGATATATATGTATTTTTAGGTTTAGCTTTTGTTCGTCGTTGATTTTTGTTGATTATCAGAGTTATAGAAGTCAAGAAATTTAAAGTGTTTTAGCTCGGATATCTTGATACAATCAATGACTTACTACGGTCCTATGCACAGTAGTCATCATTATCAAGTGCCGTCTCCAAAACTGGTTCTGGGGTGCACTCTGCTAAACTGTAATCTGTCTATCTTGTGATGTTACTCTCCCATTTTTACCTCTGCGAACCTAGTTTTTCTTTCGACTTTACCCTCAAGTAAGGTCTTCAACAAGTTGTTATGTCTTTTAATATGTCCAAAATATTTTATTTGCCTGATGTTTATTTCCTGTAATAATTCTATCTTCATATTAAGTTTTGTTAGAACCTCTTTGTTTGCTTTCTTCTTCTTCCATGATGTTCTCCCTATTCTTCTATATATTCACATCTCAACGGCATCAATTCTTTCTTCAAATTGTTTGTTTAGTGTCAATGTTTCCGAGCCATACATTAATGTAGCATTTTATAATTCTCTTAGTTAACTTATTTAGATGTTAATGTTTTCCTTATGTTATTGAAAGTACTTTTAGCCATTCCTATTCTCCTTTTAACTTCTGTTCCACATCTGCCATCATTTGTCCTTAATGTGTCCAATATTCATAGTGTTCTACGTGTTGTAGTTTCTCTCCACGTATGTTTATGTTTAGAACCTGTTCTTCTGTGACTTTGTTGATTATCATGGTTTTTGTTTGTTTTGGATATCTATATCCAGTCTATATTCATTACTTGATTTATTGACTTGATATATTAGTCTGTGTAGTTCATGTTCACTTTCTGCTAATAGAACAGTGTCATCTTCATATCTCAGGTTGTTTATTATTTTCCAATTGAGTCCTGGCATTCCTTCTATATGGTTAAAAATATTCTCCGTGTGGATATTAAATAATCGGTAATAAAATAAATCCTTGTCTTAATAGTAGGCGATTGTAAATAAAAATTACCGGGATTTCATTTACATTACTTTTAGTTGTATATACAATTTATCTTACTATTGAAATATACTCGATGTTGTTATTGAGTATATAATATTATTGAGAAATATACTCGATGTCGGCAGTATATCTGTCTTTCACTTTTATATCATTTTGGTAAGCAGCGAAACCTCATGCAAAACTGTATGTTTCTCTTCTACTGAACCATCCGTGTAGATGATTTTATCGTGTGGCTTTGGGTTCTGCTGGATGAGTTCTGGTATCATTTTCTCAATAAAGGTGACAGCCCACTAATGGCGCTCTCTTCCTAGATGTATCACATTAGTCAAGGGTATTCTCTCCTTGCCTGCTTCCACCTATTTCTCTTCCTAGATGTATCACATTAGTCCAGGGTATTCATTCCTTGCCTGCTTCCACCTATTTCTCTTCCTAGATGTATCACATTAGACCAGGGTATTCTCTCCTTGCCTGCTTCCACCTATTTCTCTTCCTAGATGTATCACATTAGTCAAGGGTATTCTCTCCTTGCCTGCTTCCACCTATTTCTCTTCCTAGATGTATCACATTAGACCAGGGTATTCTCTCCTTGCCTGCTTCCACCTATTTCTCTTCCTAGATGTATCACATTAGACCAGGGTATTCTCTCCTTGCCTGCTTCCACCTATTTCTCTTCCTTGTTATCCTTGGTATTTTATGCGTCTGTCATTTAAAACCTTCCTCGTTTAATGGTAGTCAGATGGTTTCTGAGATGGTCACGTGAGTAATTATGGTAATGAAACTTGCTGTGACAATGATCGAGAACTCGATACGCCTTTATTGTAAATAAGAAAAAAGTGCCTGTTTATTTTCCTGTTTCTCTGTACACGAGTGTAAGCATTATCATTCAATTCATGTCACCTAGACTTGTGAGTATTAGCACTCAATCTATGCCACATAGACTAGTGAGTATTAGCACTCAATTCATGCCACAAAGACTGGAGAGAATCCAACTACTGTGGACTAGAACTGTTTTCTATTTGAGTGCTCTACCCATTGATATATTCTACATTAATATATGCCTCAGAAACATGACTAACGAACAAACAGCTGTAATACAGAAATGATGCATTCGTGATGTGGGTATATAGAAGGAAATGGAGAACTTCATGGAAATAGAAGATAACGAACAAAGAGGTTCTGGCATCCATTATTTTTCTTTGTAAATGTTTTTAACCGTCGTATGAAAAAAAAATTAACTTTGAAAGGAAATAATTAACAAACTAGTTAAGTATTGTGGAATCATTAAATGACATGATACCTTGTTTAAGACATTACTTGGGGTAAAGTCGAAGGAAGATGAACAAGATGTAGGCATAAATACAAGTAGGAGGGAGTACCATGGGATGGACAGAGAACATTCTAAGTGAGTGCCACACCAAAGCAAAAAACATAATATGTTGGAGGTCCGCTGTAGATGATCTTCGCTACGGAGACAGCACATTGTGATAATGATCAATAGATAAATTTCCTTACTGGTAATAGTGCTCTATCTACACTAAACTTCTACCACCCGAATGGTCTTCTATACAAGTATGCCTGGTCTGCAACATTCATCCTTGTATCCAACAAAACGAAACTAGGAAACAGGGTTCTGACGTTATGCTAGTCACTGGATACATAGATACTAATACAAGAGAATTGAGGATTCTACCAAAAGAACATTATTTTAATTTATTAAGAACATTCACAACATAACAAACGACGAATAGGAATGAAACTGTACACGTTCGCATGACAGAGCAAAATTTGAGGCCTTGTATCCACCACTGGTAGGCAATCTCCGTCACCCGCTGACTAGTGGATGATATGTGTATAACAGCTGCTTAATGAATCATGTTGTCTCACTGTGTCAGATAGATTGCCACACCCCCTTCATGCAAACGTATCAATCAATCAATCAATCAATAAACCCGTAAACATTCGGGGTCGTAGGGTACCACATTGGATGCCTCAGCATACAGAGTCCTCCAGCGAATTATATTATCAGCGATGCGGGTGAGTGTGGAAATATCTTGTGCTCTTATGTTCCCTATAGGAAATTCGTAGAATTCGTCTTTAGCATTTGTACTCGAAAGCCTGTAATTTTCTCTCTATGTCGGCAGTGAGTGTCCAACTCTCACAACCATACAACACAACAGAAAGCACCAGCGACTTATACAGTTTGATTTTCACTCCAACACTGATGTTGCTTTTCCAAAACACAGTTAGCCTTGACAAGGACGCTAAAGCCATCTCGAGCCTTACTTTTAGTATGCAAACGTATACAGTAGTGGGAAGTATCAAAAAATCTTCCAGATGGCATGCATGCTGGATGGTCTGAATGGGTTGCAGTCTAGCGTGCAGTAATATTTGTTAAGAAGGCTTACTAAGAAGGCTGTTAGTTGCAGCTCTTCTATGTCACCAAATCTTCTTTTACTGTTGTGTGTACGCGCTGTACCTAGTTGCGTAAGCGATGCAGATGTTGCTACTCTTGAAGAATATGGTGTGGTATCTTGGCATGGACAAAGATTAACTTCTTTATTTGTCCATACTGTGAATATGAACGTATAGATCGCAATGGTCTATTTTAATCATAAAGGTGGTTCTCTAATCTTTACTGCACAGTTTGTGCTTTGCATCTTTTGTGCGAGCGTTGTCATTGCGCACATGTTTCTGCGTATTTCTGAAGGTGGATATTATCAGTATTCTTGTTTCATTGTCATTGGCGGGAGTAATCGGTTGCTCCTTTTGGCTGTTTGTTTTGACTAGTTTGTCTGTTACGACGTCTGATTATTCGTCATCAGTGCACGCTACATGTTGATCTCAGTAGCTCATTCTGTTAGAGCTGTAGATTAGAACTGGAATTTATTTCAAAAGCAGACTAATTGAAGCCGATCATGTCTCAAGAAAAAGGGACCATAGCAAATATGAGAAAATAAAAGTGGTCTGCGTGTCTTTGGTTATAGAAAACAACCTTACTCTAAAAAATAAAAGAGATCTGCGAGTTGTTGGTTTCAGAAAACACCCTTAATCTATACAAGTAAAAGGGATATGCGGGTTGTTGGTTTCATCAACAACCTTACTCTAAACTAATAAAAGTGATCTGCGGGTTGTTGGTTTCAGAAAACAACCTTACTCTAAACAAGTAAAAGTGAACTGCTGGTTGTTGGTTTCAGAAAACAACCTTACTTTAAACAAATAGCAGATGAGAGGTTTGAACTAACCTGTATTTTGTCTCCGTTCTGTCTCAAACACCTTCCAATTAGTAGGTTGTAGTCAGGAGTAAGGAATGCGGTGAGTCATGGTTTACAAATTAGCTGCCAATTATATATTTTGTTTTCTCCTACTCATCCAATGTCAACAAATACGTTTTGAGATTAAGACTTTTTATGTGATGTGTTAGCTAAATTCAATCCATTATTCGCCTCTTAAAACATGCATAACAGGTTACAGTTCTGCTATTATTTGATCCCCTTTCATGTCTTAACTGACAGGTAAATGACTACGTTTTTTATTATCCACTCCATTTACCTGTCGACATCACCTTTCATTCACTTACCATAAGCTGTTCCAATTTGAAAGAAATTAATTGCAAAAGACACTAAGGACATGCCAAGTCTACCTGTACAAACCACACCACCTTGCAAACTCATATAATACATACCTGAGCTAAGGTACTAATTAGTAGGTACTTTGTTATTAATCCTCCCATGTCTTTGATTGAAGATTCCCATAAAGTGTATCGGCTGGGATAAGCAGGTGGATACAGGCATATAATTCGTTCATACAATTTAAACATTGGAGCCTTTGCTGCGTTGAAAGGTTTACTACTTGCACCTGGGAGAGAAATCGATATACTGTATATGAAAAGGTGTACTAGCAAGTTGGTGGTCACATGTTCTCAATAGTTAAACGTTTTCCTGGAACGAAACTGGACTCAATACTTAGGGTTTTAGAAAAATAAACAAGTGTTCGTTCTCAAACTCTCTCGTAGCGGGACAATGGCTCTACTAGATTTCCAGAAGGATGTAGTCTAAATAGTGAAAATACGTTGTGTCGCTGTTTTATTTCACAAATGGTCCTATATGCCGACTTCGACGGTTCGTCTATCGTTGAAAATGGTAGATCTCTATGAAATGATGTTTGCATTTTATGTTATCCAGCTCGTAATATATTCATTCATTCATTCATTCATTCATTCAGAGGCTCTTTTCAGCGCACCCGCGTCAGAGCAGGGACTTGTCCGTTTAGAGGGGTGTTAAAGTATATGTCGAAGCATTCTACGCTTTCATAAATTAAGTTATACTTCAAGTGACATTTTCTTTACATAGCGTAATCTTCATTACGAATGATCTGCAATTCCTCACAATTCTTGGCGAGTTGGCCTGCCGCAGCCAAGGGCATGTTTAAATAATCTGAGATGTCTCTTATGCTATATCAATTACATCATTATTAAAATAATATGTCCCTCGCTATACACGAGGAAGTGAGATCGTTTACACTGTCTTCGCGATAAGAAATTGTGGAGTACATTTTTTCATTGTCAAGACATTTTATAACGCTGTTATGTGTGTTAGTAAGGACATTTTTGCGTTCGTTCCCAAACTCCCACCAAAACCCTCTTATAATTGGATAATATAATATTCAGTGCCGTATTTACACTTGATAAGGTCCTAAGCTATTTGAGATATGGGGCCCTTTATAAGTCCAGCTATTATTTGTCAGTACCAAATATAATTTTTTGTGGCCCCCAAGACAGTGGGGACCCTAAGTTACTGCTTGTTTAGCTTATACGTAAATTCGGTCCTGGTCGTATTAGATTTCCATCATGATTTGATCCATACAGTCTAGCTCTTTTGATATAATTAGCGTGGTCAACAGGAGCCACCCACTGTTAATATTAGTGACACTTTGTAGATTCCGGTGGTACGGGCAGATGATGAGACATTTCTCTATGGTTGGTTGGTTGGTTGCTTGCTGATCCAACGGTCCATGGACACATGCCCTTTAAACAACTATCACCAGGAAGGTAGGTTTTAACTTATGCACTACTCCGAGCCACTGCAGTGAAGTTAGGTTTCACTGTGACAATTAACCCAAAATTGACTACTGGTTATGCCGAAATTCTCTATTGCTCTAGGCATGCAACCAAATGTTCAAGTCAAAAGGATTGTCCCGTCCTGAGTCACTGTGCATCTATGATGGGTCTCAGCCATAGGGAAAAAAAGTGCTGTCAGTTTTCTCCTCACCAGTGCTGCGCATTACATCTCTAGCTCCCTTCCAACCACAGAAGGCGCAAACATAAAACACATTGCAACAACAAAATGAAAGCATGAGAAGCATAATTGTATAGATGACGTGCCATGAAATTTCTATAAGACGATAACCTCAATATAACGGCATGTCATCTACGAATGTTTTCTGTTTCATGGGTAGTTTGTCTAGTGGGCCATTGGTGAGACCCACAGACGCAACTGCATGAGTTCCTCTATGGTAAAATATATTCTTTAAGGTATGATGGAAGATGAAGAGGTAGCAAGAAGAAGACATTGCTGGATAATATCAACGACTGGATAGGGTTTGAAGTTTCCAAACACATCAGAGTGATAGAGGATAGAGATGTGTGGATATATTTATCCCCCAAATGTCTTAATGTGACACCCCTATGACTGACGGGTTATGGGTTTTATTATTAGTCTAGATGATGGAAATACGTAATGTTGCTGTAATGGCAGGCACATCAGATTTCAGAATGAATTTACTCAGGGGCCAAAATGTAGTAAATGGGAATCATCACGAGTCAGATTTATAAAACAAAACACATTGAATGATTTTATACATTTTAGTTTTTTTATAACTTTATTTCACTGATTTAGCAATGATCCGCGGGCCACCTACTAGGTCTCTGCGGGCCGGATGTGGCCAGCGGGCCGCCAATTGAATAGCCCTGCTATATGAGATGGGACGGCTAACTCCACCCCATAACCTCTTAATCGTCCCTTACGACATGAATGAAATATAAACGGCTTTGCTATACCTTGCTTCCCTTTAGGGCCCCGAAACTCAAAGGTAACGAATGTAAAAAAGCAATGACGCATACAAAACACATGACGTTCACTTCAGATAAAATCAGCATCGTGTGCCGTCTCATTTGTCTGCAACAAGACAAACTCACATCTCAATGAAGAAACAATATTACAATAATGACATGCTCACCAATCAACATAATGCGATCTTCAGGTCCAATAGTTTTCATAGCTTTAATAAGGTTTCCTTTCATTCTGGCTGGGTTGTAATTAATTTCTGGTGGTAATTTCTTGGTAAACATTAAATCGCAATCATCAATGAATATAATTGATGGCGCTAGAATTCTTCCAACCTGAAAATAGTTGCCAGAAGTTATTTATGAAAGTCTTCCAGCACACAAGAACAAAGTCAGTGCAATAAGTGAATTCTAAAACAGGTACAAGAAGTCAAGTTTTGGTTACGACCAATAACATCAGATGGAAGGAATTAACATATAAGAAATGTAATGGTTATCAGGTGCCGTGCGACTGCCATAGGCGATCAAACGATCTCCAAAACTCTCCATTCCTTGTATATTGCACTATGATCGTTGTGTATTCTTTGCCCGTGACTCACCAGTAGTAGACCCATGAGTATAATTAAAACAAGCCTTCATACATGATGTGCCCGGGGCGGGGGAGGGGGAATTTAGAATTGTAATTCGATAATTTAATCGCTGACACTCAGGAAATCACTGACAACTGATGTACTTTAAAAAGGAACATGATACAAGCGACTAACTAATTCAGCGTCTTCAACGATAATACCTCTGTTTATTTTGTATCGCTATGTTATTAGTGTAATGACTTTGTGTCTTTGTACCTCTCTCGAACTTTGCAGTGACCCTTCATTCCTAGCTTCTTTAACTGCCTCTGGAGGTTCTCATGTCCTTGAGGTATCTCCCTCCATCTCCCTGGCACAATGACGAATTTCGATTATTGTGATTTTCGTTGGTCAATATGTATATACTTTGTGTCGTCCGTCCCCTCCAACGCTGACCAACGAAATTCACGGGAATAATGGAAAATATGACGTGAAAAGGCTTGTTTTGATTCTCCTCACACATATTCTAATTTCGAGAGCTACGCTTTGCCATGCCACGATGTTAAACGATCCAGCCTTCCATACTTCTTGCCTTTATGCTTACCTGTTTTAATTATGTTCTCCAGGCTAACTTGTCTAACAGCATGTGCACAAATATTACTGGATTGGACAACAAAGAACAGAGTTATTCACAGATACATAAAATCGATTCTAACATATGGATGTGATTCTTTGACAATAAATAAATATGAGAGTGGAAAATTAGATGTAACTGCGGTATGTTTATATAGAAGAATGCTTACAGTACCATGGACAACTATACAGACCAATGATGTGTTGAAAGACTTAAAAACGAGTTGGGAGTTACTCAATAATATCATAGGAAAGGATGCGGGAGGTCTGTTACAGCCAACTTTCGTTGCGGAGATTTTTGCTCGTTGCTAGTATTTTGTTACCTTGATAGATTGATTGTTTACTTTCGCTTGAGATATTTAATTAACGGAAATTTGAGAGTGTATCGAGATGAAGTATTAAATTCTACTGATTTTGCGCAAATGACTTTATTATTTGTATTTCAGGGTTGCTGAATGGGCTAGATCAGTGGTCGGCAAACTACGGTCTGCGGGCCGCATGCGGCCCGCCATTTGATATATTGCGGCCCTCAAACACATTTTTAAATAAACGGGCGATCGTCAAAAATGATTTTTTCCCAATTAATATTACACAGAAATCCATTGGAATTTTAATTCGACTTTCTTATATATTATATATACAATATTGTTTTCCCAATTTGACATCATTTAAATATATATATATATATATATATATATATATATATATATATATATATATTGCCAAATATACATAAATATTATATGCGGCCCTCCAATAGCTTTACAATTTTCAATGCGGCCCTCTGCACAAAAAGAATGCCCACCCCTGGGCTAGATCATTTACAAGGTTGTATACATTGTGTTCTTGTGGTCTTCATTTGTAGTCCCCATTGTAGGTTTAATGCACTGTTTACGTACTGCCTCATCGCAGTGCCCTTGGCAGCGGGATGTTTTCCATTGACTGATTGACATGCAGGATATCAAATTCTTTTAATACGAACGAAAGTTAGTATTTTACACTTGCCGGAGTTTGAGAATGAACACAGAAGAAGAAGAAGCTCCTGCAGATTAGCAGGATGCAGTCCGGAGATAGAATGTAGTGTGTTATGGTTTACAATGTTGTTGTAATATTTACGTCTTTTGGCCTGACACATCCGACTTTAACATGACACGTGCCTCACTTTGACCTATTGAATGGGGCAGCCAACTTCACCCTCAAACCTCCTTATTTGCTTCGTACGACATATATGGTATACATTAAATCATGTCTAGTTACCTTCAATACCAGATGCATAAGCATCACCTGCTCGTCAGGGTCGATATATCTTCCACGGATGTTAGCAGCAGTCAGATCAAACAGGTTTGCCCCAAGTTCGTTGCAGACAGCTTGAACCAGCATTTTCTTGCCACTTCCGCGAGGTCCTACTAACAGGAGGGATTTAGTCAAAGGAACCTTAGCACGTACTGTGCTGCTGCTCATTGGAAGCACAACGATGTCGAAAAGCTGTTAGGGGTATCCAGAAAATGTGATAAGTTCATGAAAATAAATATTACATCTGTCATTACGGCATATATTTTATCGTGAGTTGTACAGAGGAAAGTATAGGTGTGTGATAAAGGTCGGATCCATTGTTGTCGCCACGCCATTTACAGTGTAGGTTTCTCAATTTACCACCCTACAGCGAAAAATCCAAATCTGTACGGGATTTGAACTCTGGACATCAGTATGAGAGCAACGCATTAACATCTCAGCCATGCTGCTCCACACAAATATATATATTTATAATCACATTAAATGAAATGGCCGACGAAAACGAACACGAATATTAAATTAACTAACTGTGTCTTCTTCAACTTCTGATATGTTCGTCCTAAGACTCTTTCATGGTAACAGTATGTAATACACATAATGAAATTGTTGTGATGTTAAATGATGATTGTCTGCGATTTAAGAACCGTTCGATCTGACACATGCTTCACGCAAGACTTTTGATCATTTTTTACCCGTGGGATGGAACAGTATGCTCCACTCCCAAAACCCCATGACAAAATAAAGTATGTTCTCCCGGCTATATTCTGTTAGCCAGCAGACGTTTCAGAACAAAGTCAGAAGAGAATGGCATTTACCAAAGTACAAACCAGGACCATAGAAGATATGGGTAGGAGGTTAAGACATTCTATTCTCCCTCCCCTTTTCAAATCTTCACATGACTTTTTGTACTAGAAACCCGCCCGTCTGTTACCGGGACCCGAAAGGGGAGCAAAAAATAGCAAAGGTTTGGAATTGGCTGCCCCATCTCATATAGGGTAAGTGACTCAGAGCCGTGCTGAAGTCGGATGTGTCATGCCGAAAGGCGCAGATATCGCAGCAATGATGTAAACCATGACACAACGTATTTCGTTCTCCGGACTACATCCTGATAATCTGCAGAATTTTTATCAGATACCGTGAGTTCGAGCTGGTCAGAAAGTATTCCACCAGAAATAACGCGAAAACATTCCTTGGCATATTGTATTGCGTGAGATAGTGGAAAACCAGACATTTTATGTTAGAGTTAGTGAAATATATTAGTGGTTGAACAGCATGTTGAATGACCGTTGTTTTGACTATCAGTAAAGACTTCGAGGGAGAGGAGATGGCTACCGTCCTCATTTGCAGAGCCACTGAAATGTGAGATCGCTAACATCTCACACCCCTACGTCATTAATAAATGCTATTGGTTACTATACTTTTACTTTACTATGTTGAGTGAACTGATTAAATAGTGGATATAATGTGAGACGCATTAACAATGTTTGAAAGAAGGAAGAGCAGTGGTCGAGCGAACACTTGACTAGAATGGGGAGGGGAAAGACAGTAAGAGGGGATAGAGAGTTGAGGGACAGTTCAGTTTGGGCAAAAGAGTGAGACAGGACAGTCGAGTTCGGGAGATAGTCCCGGATAGTAGTTCGAAGTTGCGACTGAGCAGATAGTCCAGGTCGAGAGAGATTGTTGAGTCTGTATAATCTAAAAGTATAGATATTCGTCATTTGCCTTGACTTGGAGAGACGGTTGAATCTCTATTTGAACTGTCATCTACAGTTGTATAGATACTCATACCTTGATTCAGTGAGACGGTCGAGTCGGTAGATATTCAGTATATGCATTGGAAGATGTTGATGCTGCAATCTTCAATACTGTGAATAATAAATAAACTGTTGTTGTATGTTCATAAGAGTTGAGTCACATATTTTCATATATATTGGACTTGAGTGAACAATCACTGTTCTGTTAAGGCCCAAGGTCTTTGGGAATTGTACGATGGTAAATGGACACGGTATTGATATTCATATTGTAGTAATATACACCAAAGGATTATCGGACCATTGACGCACATAAAACGGCGAAACAACGCATTTCCATTCTCTGGACTACATCCTGCTGGAAAGCTAGTAGGACAGAACCATGGTCATGCTACTTGAGAAATCAGGAGTTTGAGAATGTACGCTGAAGAAGAAGAAGAAATATTACAGTAATAAATAATTCATACCCATGTCATTACACTGATACATATTTAGTTATTTTTACGTATAGAATAACGGAACTTGTAAAGTACAATACAAGACTTAGCTTAACAAGGTATAGAAACAGACTAGTTTGAGAAAATGCAGAGACAGACTAGTTTGACAAAATGCAGAGGCAGTCTAGTTAGTCGTCGAATCATCACTGTAAACTGGACACGTCCATAGTTGCTACGGTCTCTCCCTTAGTGTATCCGCCATTACACTACTGCTGACAGTACCGGTCCTATGCTGGTTGACCATCATTCTTCTGCGCCCTCCAAAATGTTTAGTTTTAGCAATACCGCATTTTATACCCTGATCTTTAATCTTGGCCATTGAAAAGAAAGCATCATCAGCACTAATCTCACTCTCGCGAGATATATCTATTATGGAGTTCACAACGTCAGCTTGATCCATTGCCCCATCGACCTGTGCCACAATCGCGCATGACACCAGTTGATCTGATCTTTCATTGCCTCGAACACCCGCATGTCCTGGCACGAAAATAAATATAACTACTTTCAACCTCGCCTTTCTCAAGGTCTTGTTCCACTGTTCGCGAACGAGACGCGCTTGTACCTTCCTAATCATACTCATAGAGTCACTCAAGATGCAGACCCGTGTTACCTTCTCTGTGCCAACTATTCAAATGCCCTGGTCATAATCTCAATCTCCAATGTCATGCTACTCGCAGCAAAAGCCCCACTCTCCTCCCTAATCGTTTTACCTGTGCACTGAGCTGTGAACAAAGCAATGTGAACTTATCTACTCACATATCCATCAGTGTATATAATCACATTCCCCTCTTTGACATTCTCACTATTCTCAGAGACAGACTAGTTTGAGAAAATGTAGAAACAGACAAATTTGAGAAAATGCAGAAACAGACTAGATTGACAAAGTTGTTTGCTTGTTTGCGAACCCCAGGAATTGCGAGGGATTAGCTCTTACTTCCTATTTGAAGTTGGGTGGTTTTTCTGAGCTTATATTCATGCTCAAGATACTTCACTTTCTGTTTAGTGCAATCAATGCCTTTTGAAGGAGTCTTCTACTCAAAGGGGTTCTATAATTGTATAGATGCCATACTAACAGATTACACAAGAGAGCGCCAATATAACGGCATGTCATCTACTAAGGTTCCCTGTGCATAGATGGTTTATCTAGTAGGCCATTGGTGAGACTCACAGGTACAAACATTGGTCAGTAAAGTGTAAGGGAGACGCCTAACATCTCTTAGAAAAGTGCAGAAACAAACTAGATTGACAAAGCAAAGAAACAAACTTGTTTACGAAAGTACTTATGACAAACAAGATTACATCATTTAAATACTGTCACTCCAAATACTATTTCTATACACATACTACACGCAGTCCTTTCACTGTGCCATTGTCTCTGCATCTGATGTAATCTCTCTGTTTATATTTCACGCTATCGACCTCCCCCTCCCCCCGTCTCTCTTGAAACTACATTGCTTTTATTTAACCATTAAACATTACTAAATACACGTACCATTTTACGAATGTCCCCCAGATCGGGTTTACATTCCTGACCCTTATTTTCTTGATCGGTTACGAGATTCATTTCTCCGCGAAAATCCCGTAGTGACACATGTGACACTCTCTTCAAGATGTCATTCCTAACCAGCTCGGTGTAGAGGTCATCAATGTCTGCATTGGGTGTCAGATCCTTGATCTTCTTTTTCTTTGGGTCCTTTCTTTTTTCGGCTTTTTTGGGTTTCTTCTTTGGTTTTTTAGGTTTGGCAAATTTCATCTTGTCCACAGCCAATGTCAGTATCTCTAGCTCATTCCGCATCTGCTCATCAATCTAGAATTAAAAAAAAAAAATATGAAAAAATATTTCAGGTATTCAATACATTTCAACTTTCATGCAAGTAACACCAAAGTTGGATGTATCGGGCCATTGGCGAAAATAAAATAGCGCCATAACGTTTTCCTTTCTCATGACTACATCCTGCTGAAATCTAATTGGACCATTCTCCTGCTCGTTGAAAGTTTGAGAATGAAAGCCAAAAATAAATTACAGATTAATGACCAGCATTATTATCCTCATCATCAATTACATAGCCCTTCAGGGTGATAGGGGTGCCACTCATCCATTTCATAACCCTTCAGGGTGATAGGGGTGCCACTCATCCATTTCATAACCCTTCAGGGTGATAGGGGTGCTACTCATCCATTTCATAACCCTTCAGGGTGAAAGAGGTGCCACTCATCAATCACATAGCCCTTCAGTGTGGAAATGGGTGCCACTTTGGAAACATCAACAAAAAATACCGCCATCTCTCTCTGATATCAGTTCCTCGTATAAGAGTCTATTTATCTATACGTTGTGACCCTTGTGTGCCTTGCATCGCCAGGAGTGGAATAGTTCTCTGGAGATGGCCTTCTTGTGTGCTATTTGTAAGCTTGTTCCTGTGGCTTCTTTGATTTCTTTGATCCATCTTTTACATGGGCTGCCTCTAGCTTTATAGCCGTTATGTCTATGTGTCATGCCATTTGTGTCATGCTATTTGTTGGTAATCTGGAAGCGTGTGAAAACCACTTGCTCGGTTGTCTTTTGATGTGTTCCAATACTGGTCATGTTTTGGTTATCTGTCTGTTATCGTTTATAATTCTACCTCTTAATGAAACCGAGTATTCTTAGTAGACATGTCATTTTCGTTTAAGGGTAGAGAGTCTTAATCCGGTCCATAATTTAATATTATCAATTCATACGTTCTTTTGTCCAAAGTTTGTTCTTGTACCCTCAACTATCAGCTGCAGGAAATTTTGGAAAGGAAATCGTGCCTCATCACATGGCTCAGCCGCACAAGTTTGCGACGTGTCACCACTGCCAAGAGAGGTTCTTGTTGACCTGCATGGCTATTTATTTTATGTCCTGCAGTTCCAAGGGGAAATAAATAATGATTTCAAATATGTCAAACCTGTACATACTCATGTTGACATTCCACTGTCTGTTCTTTGGTTATAGGCCTACAGATGATGTGCTTTTATTGTGCTACAATTAAAGTATGTTCTTTTCGGGACGCGAGATAAACAATACAAGACCTACTAATTAATTGGAAAGCAAACCTTCGTAATGACCCATTCAACAATTCCTATGGATTTCTATGGCCACTATGTTTACACTTTGTATGACAGCCAATGACAATCAAATATACAGTCTAATGAATTAGTAAGGAGGATTGTTTTCCCATTAATCAACGACTCTTAAAACACAGATCAATCCTATTTTTTTTTAAATATATTTTTTTTGGCAGCTGTGTTTTTCTATAGACCGTTCCATAATTCATATTCTCAGTTAAAACTATTTATCTCCAAAAATACTTGTTAGATCGAAAATATATTTTGGATCATTTTCTCTATTTGCAATTTTATCTATAGATTATATATTTATAGAGGTTCTGCGAATGTACGTAATGTGCTAATTTTTTTACAGTATTACACCCAAGTCTGTCGACAGTCACTGTTGATTTTTCCCTCTCACTATTTTTCCCTCTCACAGTCACTGTTTTTCCCCCTCTCCAACTCTTTATTGACTGTGACGCAAAGTATAAATATATTGGCCAATTAAAGGCATGATACAAAAAGGAGGAATTGAATTACACAGCCGTGAAAAGCATTTATGTTTTCGTTTATCATTCGCATCAAGTTAACGCACTACAGTACAGAGACCACGTTTTCCATGAGTGCGAATGTGTCCTCGTTTGTCGTTTATTAAGACATTTCATTATTATTTTGTGTATTATGGTAAAATGTAAAATTTGAGTGCCATTTTTTGCTGCATATGCAATACTTTATAGCACAAACGTTTGTGCATTTTACAACCAGCTATCAGTTTGTAAAATATGCATTCTTAAGATCGTGCTGTGTTTACCAATAACTGAGAAATATGGTTGCTATGTATTATGTAGTTTTCGTGAAAACTGAGCTCAACTGAGTAACATGAAATATGGATCGAACTATATGCAATATTTACATTTACCACAAGCTAGTTCATCTATTATTTTTAGTATGCCACTATTGCTCTCTGAATAGTTGGGGTGCACGAGGGCCTGTGACGGGTCTGACTCTGACGTCTTAGTCTGCCACAGAGCCGAACAAGCACTAAAAAGTAGAGCAAAATACACATGCTCGAAATCACATAATATCAGATCACATCAAGTCAACTATAACTATTGAATGAGAGTATATTTTTACACATTGAAGGATTAACTATGAATACTAAACTAAACAAACCAACCTGTTGTCTGAGTGATACTTCAAAATTTTCCCGCACTTTTTCGACAATAAGATTCTGCGAGACTTCTTGCTTGAAGTTGCTACTTTCATCTCTGTCTTTCCAATAAGTTTCATATTCCTTTGTCACAGCCACGAGTGTCTCATCTAGGAACTTTGAGGGCATCATAACAAAACCTGCTGGTAGTTCTGCTTTCTTGGACTTCTTTTCTTTGGGTTTTTGTTTAGGTTTTGCTTTGGTTTTCTCAACTGCAGTATCCATCGCTTGTTGAAGCTTAAGAAAAAGTACACATGAATAGAAATGACATAGACGAATTTATTTATTAGGTTATTTTATCACACTCTTCTATTAATCTCGCTAAGAGACAGAGTGAGGAATGAGGACATTAGACAAAGAATCGGCACCACCCTAATCCTGGAATATATTAAGAGACAACAGATAAAATGGATTGCACACATCAGCAGACTACCATCAGACAGCATACTACAGCAAGCTATGCTACACATATACAGTGAAGACAGACCTAGAAACCGACCACGAAAACGATGGATCACCGAAATATATAGGCGAAATATTCCACAATATACTCAGCACACAAGAGGGCCGTCTCCAGAAAGCACTTCTACACCTGGCACTGAAAGGCAGTAATCTTTTAGTGGATAGATAGATCACACCATCTGTGAAAATGTGAACCGTATCCTGCACATAATATTTCTAGTTAATTAATTTTGATTCTTGTCAGGCGTTTCACCACTGTTAGAGTTTGATTGATCCAATGGGAGGGGGGGGGAGGGAAGAGGGGAAAAGTTGGTCACGCACAGGCAGCGATGTACATTATGATAATAATTGTTCCAATATTAATACACACGAGAGTCATGTTTTTAAAGTGTCGAATTTTTATTGTGAAAAACCAACGAGTAGTCTGATGTAGAGGAAACGCACTCGGTTATCGTTAAGTTTTTTGTTTTGTTTTTTCCAAAATGAAAGCATATACCACGTGGCGAATAAATAAAAAGTCAAGGTTCGACTTTTAGTGATAATATAGTTCCATACAATAATTTCTAATCTTAGCAACACCTACCGCACAAATTTCACAAATTGTTAACAAATAATTAGTTATTACTTTACTGTTATTCGCGTGAGTACCCAACCACATCACGGATCAGTCCAGACAGTTGGCAGTAAGAAGGTCTATGTTCAGAATTAAATAGATTTTCCTTAGTTACGTTTTTGATTATTGTCGTGTTTTCGTTGGTGACTATTTATATACTTGGAGTCGCTCGCCAAAAATAGCCAAGGCCGACTAGCGAAAGATACTATTATATTTCGCAGTAAACAAATGTTCTTGAAAGTTATAATTATATTTATCAGTACGCTAATGTTCCAGAAAGTATGTACCGTTTTTAAAAGTAAACGAATGTTCCAGAAAGTGAGCTTTATATTTATCAGTAAACGAATGTTCCAGAAAATCAGTACTATTTTATCAGCGAAAGAATGTTCTAGGATTTTGGTACTATTTTTTGCGTCGTGAGTTGCCAGAGCCCGAAAGGGGAGCAATGCATGTTGATACTTTTGCCTGCCAAGCGTGTCGTAAGACGAGGCCAAGCAGATTTTAGGATGTAGTTGTCTATCCAGTCCCATTTAGAATCAAAATTGCCCAGACGCTGAAGTAAGACCTGTCAGGCGGAAAGTAGTCGATATTGCAGAAGAGTTGTAACCCTTGACACAACTCACTCCGTTCTCCCGGCTATACCCTGCCGATCTTGTAGGAGTTTGAGAAAGAACACAGAAGAGAAAGTACTATTTTATTACCTAACTAATGTTTCAGAAAATAACTTTTTCCATCCATGTCTGTTTGCCAGTGCTCGAATATGGATCAATGAATAATATCACTGTCACCTGCCATGCATGTTGTAAGAATCAACTAAGGAACATTGGTCGTACGGTTCGCGAAATATAAATAGTGTATGGTGGGCAGAGATAACAATTTCTACGTCTGCACAAAATGCTAGAGACTTCACTGGAGATTATTGAGATTATGCTAGAGACTTAACTGGAGATTATTGAGATTATGCTAGAGATTTCACTAGAGATTATTGAGATTGTGTTAGAAACTTCACTGGAGATTATTGAGATTATGCTACAGAGACTTCTCTGGAGTCTATTGAGGTTTGAGGATGGAGTTGACTGCCCAATTACGTAGCTCAAAGTGACCCATAAACTACCCTGAAGCCTGGTGTACTAGGCGGAAAGACGCAGATATAAGAGCCAAGCTCTAAACCGTGTCGAAATACATCCCGTATTCTAAACTGGGTTTCTATCAGGAATATGAGTTTGAAACATCATGAGTTTGTGTCATGAGCAGTTTGGGTTTGAATCACCAGGAGTTTCAGTCAGCAGGAGTTTCAGTCACCAGGGGTTTAACTGCAAATCAATAGAACTTTGACTTTTTTAAAATCGGGAGTTTAAGCGATCCGAGGTTTGAGTTAGAGTCATCGGGAGTTCAAATTTGAGTCATATGTAATTTAAGTTAGAGTCATCAGGAGTTTGAATATGAATCATCAGAATCGAGTTTGAGAAATCTGAAGTTTGAGTCATTTGAAATTTGAGTCATCAGAAGTTCAAGTTTGAGTCATCAGGAGTTTGAGTTTGTCATAATGAGTTTGAATCATGAAGAGTTTGAGTCATCAGGAGTTTGTCATCAGGAGTAGACCGACTACCTACATATATATAGAAAAAATCAGCTATATATAGGACAATACAGTATTAGCTGACGTTGACTACCTGCATGAACTTCGCTACTACAACACTACTCATATAGTCGCGAGACCGTAAAGATCGATTTTCTGTTGATAGTCATCATTTTCTACTTCTTCCCGTTTGTTAGTTCTCAAATTCTTGCAGATTAGTAGGTTGTTTTCCGGAACAGATAGCGTTATGTCGTGGTTTTCGGATTGTTTGGAATGTCTGAGCCTTTCGGTCTGTGAAGTCATTGCGTGACACTGTGGTTTTCAGCCTTGGCAGTCATGTCATGGCTGGACTATTTTGTACCTTTCGGTCCAGTGTCTCCGTCTTCCATCTTACATTTTGCGTCAGGATGTGTTTCCCTAGCCCTTATCCATCCAAGGATTGTCCACAGGGCAGTGGAGGTTTCATTTTGGAGTTTTCCTTCTATTAGACAGCTTGCCTACCAGGGTTAACGAGCACCATCTGCCCGGGGTTTTGAGGTAGAGTCCCCCTCTTCTAAGATAATTTTGTTGTTACCAGGTATTCATTATCCTCCTCTGTGGTTTATTTCTTGTGATCTAAGGCACTTCTCACTCAGGGATGGTGATTTAACAACATTGCTCTCTCTTGTTCCAATATCCATAATGAACCATTTACCCTACCCAACCCTCTAACCCTACCTAAACCCTATCCATACCCCTCCCCTCCACTGGCACGTTCCTGGAGCGGTGTCAGTGACCCCACTCCAGAAACCTGAGCTTATAGCGGCTCATACTCGCTTTGATGCTGCCAGTCAATGGACACGTGGGGTATTTCAGTGGGGATATCAGCGCCGCCTGATATCCCACCCCGTCCTCGTGGTCAGCAACACCGTTTGGTAAGCGGCAGCTTATTTGCCCAGAGGGCTATTCACAGCTGGCCTCAAGAGGCTTTTCCACTATCCGTCAATTGTGGACGCTCCTGGTAGGGGTCGGTAGCCTTTCGGTCTGACACATCCTATTTCAGATGACTATGAATCACTGTAACCCTCTGTGGGATGGGATAATAAATCCCCCCCCCAAACCGACATAGTCGACTCCTATGACATGCATGGCAGGTCACAGTGCTGCTATTCTTTGCTCTTAGGCACAGGAACACACGGGTGAATCGTCTTGTCCAGATCACCTCATTGCACACTCCGATTCATTGATACTCTTCAGGATTTATTATTTCGCTTTATTGGTATATATTCATTCATTGGTACCATGCCTTCCGGCGTAGGCGATCACGTCTCTCCGCAGTCCGCTGTTACACATTTAAATATAGTTTCTGATGATTCTGCATCATGCCAGGTTTTCACGCCATCCAACATTTTCTCAATATAAATTGGTCACTCTTATACTTATTTCTGTTTATTTTCATTTCAGAATCTGATTCGTGACTTATCGACAGCAACAGGTCATCAGATTAACCTATTGTGCGTCCATGACCTTCTCCTTTAAAGACATTCCAACACAATTAATTAGGACCCCCGCTCTTTACGTCTTTTAATTAGTGCTGGGATTTTTATATGTCCCTATTTACACACTTGGAATCGCGTGCCAAAAATAGCCAAGGCGACTCCCAGTATATAAATAGTGGCCAACCGAAAGTCAAACAATAATCAAAAACGTAACAAATGGGGTCCTAATTAATTATGTTGGAATATCTCCTACACTGCCAACAGTCTCGGTACGTCGCTCCGATAGACAACTAACTCCATGCTTTTCATTGGGTGATGCAACTTGATGTTCCTCACACAGTTATGCACAGAAGGTTAGAACCATGTCTTGTCACTGTCAATAGCTGACAATCAAGCTCCTCCAACCTATAATCCAGCCCCCTCCCCACTGTCACCGAGAGTTTCACTTGTTCTGTCAGACCTGATAGTGTGAACCACGCTCTAACCACTACACACGTCTTAATATCTATAGTATACAGTACATATCTCTGCTCCAGTCCAGTTAATCTTCCCATTAACCGACACTTTTTTGGGTAACGATACTGGTGCTTTGTCATATCCATTTATGAGGAAAACCTTATCTTAACGACTACGACTTTATATATATATGATGAGTATTAGGAGCGGCCTAAGTTTCAGCTGAGACTTGATTCTTGATTCTTGATTAGAAACTGGCTTCACAGCACGCGGGACATTCCCATAAGTGCTCCGCCCTCCGCTACAACAGCCATCCCAGTGTATGTAGACTCATAGTTCCGGTCAGGTGTTGATTGTGTGATCTTCGGGACTTTCCAAAAAATGTACTTTTCCTCCCCTCACCTCTGAATACTCCCATTTCTAACATTCTCTGTATGTGTACGTTCTAAACCTCATTGACATCATCTGCATCTTGAAATGAATTTATTACTGCCTTTATTAAATCTGCTTTATCTCTTCTCAGCAATGTACCGTCTATCGCCGCATTGTCTGCCAGTAAGTCGGCTCTCTCGTTTCCTCTGACCCCAGCATGACCAGGGCAGAATATCCATGTAATGCTCTGGACAACTGAGTTGTTCAATAAGTCCCACCATTCTTTTCTTAGCATGAACTTTTCTATCTTGCGCAACATACTTTGAGAGTCTGTGATTATTACCGCGTGTGTTGATGTATCAGTTATCAACTAATTAAGAGCTGCTGTAACTCCCTCTATCTCCATCCTCATGCTCGATGTGACAGTAGAATATGCTGAAGATTTCTCAACCAACTTCACGCCATTTCTGTAGGCAACAAAACCCCAACCGCTTTTATTTTTGTTTCTGCTAACGGAGCCATCTGTGTATATAATTCTGTCTTGTGGTTTCGAGTGTAGTTGGGCGAGTTCGTGCACTGTATCCTGAGCCCTGACTGCCGTCTATTTTCGACACGCTTTATCTAGTTGTATTATTACTTTAGCCAGTGATTTCTTCTCAGTGTCTACCTCCACCCATTCACTACCCTTTCCTATTTCTTCCAATTCACATACTATTCGCAGTGTGTCTTCAGCCTCTGCCATCCATGATCAGCCACGCTTGATTCGTTTTCCTTTGACTCATCTAGACGATGATGTAATGGGTGGTGGTTGTATTCTGTCACTCTAAGGTACGACTTAACCTGTGCTACCTGATGTCGCACTCTAATGCTGAGGAGATCAAGCAGAAATCTCATAGCAGAGATGGGTGTATCTCTAGTACACCCCAGTACCGTTCGCATTGCCTCATTTTGAACTTTTTCCAATCTATCGACTTGTGTCTGTGACAAAGTTAGTAGGCCGAGGCCATAATCTATTACAGATAGCACATGTCCCCGCAGCTGAGACTGCAGATATTCTTCTTCTTTCATTCACTTGAAACATGTCTATATCTGTAATTCTGTCTCCTTAATAAAACTCACTGTCTTTTGTAGTTCATACAGTGTCCCATAGAGCTTTGATTCCAGTGTTGTTTCCTCATGCCACTATGTATGCATCAGCGTTTCATGCTCAGAACACTCTTGAAGTATATGTTTGGCACTATGTGCTGCCTGTCCACATGTACACATGGCCGAGTTGCCAATCTTGAACTTTGTGTACATGTGACTGCGAAGTCGGTTGTGTCCTGTTCTGAGACGTAGAATTATAACTTGTTCTGATCTGTTCATAATGTGATAGTCATCTTGTGTTGATGTTTGTGGCTTTCTTATTGACTTGATCATCTGTTTTTTCTGATGGTAGGTGATTGGTATATCTGGTTGGTCTTCGGCAGCACCTTCCTTAGCCAGTTGGTCTGCTTTTTCATTTCCTGGTATTCCACAGTGAGAGGGTATCCACTGCATGGTTACCCTATACTGGTAAGACAATTCGCTAAGTAGTTTTTTCAAGTCTGTTAGTTTTCCAGACTGAAGAGCTTGAAGCACTGACCTTGCATCTGTCAGGAATACCACAGACTGTAGGTCAGAGTTGGAGTTCAGCAGTTTTTTAGCTGCCACACTAATTGCCTGGATTTCAGCATCATAATTATTACAGAATTTTCCTGTTGGTGTTCTGATGGTATCTCTAGGCTTGTGTGGATATTCTATATATACACCTGCACCTCCATTCCTCACGGCATTCTGTGCTGACCCATCTGTGTATACTCTGACCAATATATCTTGTGGATATTCCTCATCCAGGAAACTTAGGGTGACTGTCCTTCGCTGCACACTGTTCTGTTCTTCCTCGCTTAGTATTCCTTTCACATGGGTCTGAATGTATATTGGCATTCCATGCCTTTCACTCCCCGGGATTTGTTCTGGTACAGGCCTTAAGGCGCTGTCAACTTCAGGTAGGTCTGTAAGTTGTCTGCGGAGTCGTTTAGCTTGATGGATAAAGCTGCTTCTTTTCAGTCGCCCCATTGCTAGATTTTGGAATCTTTTCTTCATTGGATGACTTGGCATACACTGAAACTTTTCTGCCTGAATTAGTATTTTTGTGTCTCTGCGTTCGCCAAGTGTTTGCATTCTTCCCATTTTCTGCATCTCTGCGATGGGTGTTGATTTCATTGCTCCCAACATTATTCTAAGTGCCTGGTTTTGCACTTTATCTAGATCTTGTAATGTGGTGTTTGATGCAGAACACCATGCAGCTGAACCATATTCCAGGTGTGGTCTTATGCCTTGCTGGTAAACTTTACTGAGTATATTCCCACTGGCTCCCCATGTGGTTCCACTTAGTTTTCTCAGGATAGCTAACTTCCTCCTGGCTTTTGTTGTTGCTTTGTTTATGTGCTGCTTCCATTTCAGTTTATCATCAAAAGTAACTCCGAGGTATGTGGGTTGTTTGTCTTCTTTCAAGAGTTCTCCATCTATTTTGATATGACCGGCTTTTTGTTTTGGTGAGAGGGTAAAGAGTGTAGCTCTGCACTTATCTGTGTTAATGCTGACGTACCATCTATTAGCCCATAAGGTTAGAGCATCGATAGCTCTTTGTATTTGTTTAATGGCCACTGTCGCATGTTCTTCCGTGCACCATATCACCAGGTCGTCAGCATACATTGCCACTTTGATTCCATGTGGTAGTTCAGCAACTAGGTCATTGATGTAAACCAAGAAAAGTGTGGGTGACAGGCCTCCTCCCTGGGGTACTCCATGACGCAGTAGAACTTTCTTGCTCTTGCGACCATCTAATTTTACCCTGGCTCTTCTATTATGCAGGTATGCTTTTACCCATTTGTACATTCTTGAACTGCAGATATGAAACTCATCTCATTATCTCGTTACCCTGGATGATTTTGGTTCCTGTTGAGCGCCCATTGTTCCAGAGTGCATTCAATAATTCATATATGACATACGATAGTAGACAATGAAATAAGCCGGTAGTTAATGAGGAACAAAACATGTAATTGAATTATTAATATAAAAACTGAAGTAAGTAGACTTAAGATCAACCTGCTCTGGAGTCTTCTTCTCAAGTATAGCAGCCGAACCACCAATTTCATTATCAGGATAATCCGGGAAATTTCCTGTAGCTTCACGACATTCAAGAAACCATTGGCGTATATTAGATTTCATGTCTTGTTCCATACTTATAGCTGTTAAACTATCCTAGGAACATGAGAAATAAAACAAAGGAAGGGTTTACGACTGCATAAAATAAAAAAAGGAGGGAGTTATTTAAAAATTATTGTTTTGTGTTTACATTCACGTGTAACATACATAAACATTGACACATTTAATACAAACACGTAAACACGTGCCATACACAAACATCAACACATAAACACCAGTCATATAAACACATCGGCACAGGCCTTACAAATTCATCAGTACATGGCATACATATACATCAGAACATAACATACGAATATATCATACAAACACATACATGTCGCCTCCTACACCATGCTAAGTGTGTAACAATGTTGCTATTCTTTGCTCCACTGTAGGTTACCCGATACACGGGTGTAATGTCCTCATAAATTCGCCACTTGAACAGAGGTGGACAATCATTTTTGGTTAGCCGACCGTTCTCCGGACTACATCCTGCTATTCTGCAGGAGTTTGAGAACGAACGCAGAAGAAGAAGAATATTAGCCGACCGATGTTAGCTTTTTATAAGTTGAGAGAGGCCACACACTTTTTTTATAGTCCCTTGGTGTTTCAAGAGGCTGTCCATAAATTACTTTTACAATTGGGAGGAAAAGGATTGGGGGGGGGTCTGAAAGGTTTGACAGTGGTTGACAGGTGGGTGTGAAGGTTTGATAAAAGTTCACGTCAACAACAGTTTTTTAATACATCAATTAAATTGTATGAATTTGAAACATTTTTTGAAAAATTTAATTGATGTATAAAAATTTGAAACATTTTGTTGAGAATATTTGTTGGAATTTGAAACAGTTTTCTAAAACTGTGAAATAAAACACGTGTTTTTTTTTTATTTCTCAAAGGGATGGAGTAAACAGTTTTTGACATAATGAAGCTAGGGGTCGCTGAAACTTTACAGTTTTTGACATAATTAAGCTAGTGGTCGCTGAAATTTGACAGTTGTTGACAAACTCGAGGGGGGTAAAAATTGGCAAAAACAATTGTTGCCGGTATTTATGGACACCCTCCAAGTAGTATTTTCTGATCTCAGAGACCAATGTATATACAGGTAGTTATTATTGTTGTTGACATCAAAATGTTGATGATACTCTTGTCAGCACAATGCCAATCTTAAAAATGTGTAGGTCTTCTGAAGTTGACTTAGTAATCCATACAGTAAGTTAGTGACTATTAAAGGTGTCTAAAGCTCTTCTTTCTTTCTTTCTTTCTTTGACTGTTTCCTGCTGATATATCTATCCCAAAGAATGACATGCAAATCTCTTCCTCTTTCGGAAACCGGTCGTGTGGTCAATTGCCCTCACGAAGTCTCCATGAAAATTCTTTGATTTTGGGAATTCAGGTAGGGTTCACAGAGATGCGTTCCCTGCTAGTCAAAAGCATTCAAGAGGCAGTCCTTGATCCTTCATTCTGCTGACGAGTATTTGCTGTGACCGTGACACGTCATCCAGCCTATGCCTTTACGAATCTTCCCAAAGTATGTAGGTCGACCCAGCCTTAAATGGGTACCGGATTAATCCCGGAAGTAAAGACTGCGAGGGAGAGGAGATGGCTACCGATCTCATTTGCAGATCCTCTAAAATGTGAGATCGCTAACATCTCGCACCCCTACGGCATTAATAAATGCTAAGGGTAACTTTACTTTTTTATGTAGTTCTTGTATTTCAGTTTCGCCGGCCATTAAAGTGGCCCATGGGTCGGATTTTATCGGCGAGCCTCTGTTTGCATAGTGGGCCTTCGCCTTGCCGTCTTTCAGGCTTGATGGTGGTGTCTGGTTTTCGAATGTCTCGGCATCGCTGGTGGTTGTTGGGTCTTGGTATGGCTACAGGAGCCGATGTCAACCAAATAGACGTCTATGTATCATATGTCATTATATATCATGGAATTGTCAGTCCCTCACGACTTTTTAAAATCTTATTAAGTAATCACTACCAGTACCTCTACCAGTCCTTGTTGGAACAGCCAGTCCTTCTCATGGCTTCATTATCCTAATAAACTAGCTTGAGCCTATACACCTAACAAACTAGTACCTCAGTCCTTTTCAGGACTTGCAAGTACCACACCAGGACTTCCAAGTTCCTTGTTTGAATTTGTCATTCATTCTTAGCACCACACATACAAACTAAAGAGGGTATTACGACCTCTACTAGTTATAATTTAGGGTGTTAGTACATTTCAAGACTCTCCTCACAAGACAGGATAAAAATGCAAGTGTCAAGACTACCACATGTTCCTTTGTTGGGATGATCGTTAGTCTTTATCACGGTTCCATCATGTGGTTGGCGCGAAGATACGCTGGCAGTCTCCTCTTGGTAGTGTCATACCTTTTAAGGACTATATATTGAAATTAAACAATATTAGTTGATCCCTTCCATATGTTGTTCAACGGGCCGTTGTTGTCTCTCTCTCTCTCTCTCTCGTTGGAGATTCAAGTACTTGTACTACTTGATAAATCTGGGCGGCTATCGTCCGTGTTGGTATCACAGTGCCCCTCATCTTGTTCGTGATCTCATCTCTGCTCCTACAGCTTTCTCTGCTCCTACAGCTTTCTCTGCTCCTACAGCTTTCTATGCTCCTACAGCTTTCTCTGCTCCTACAGCTTTCTCTGCTCCTACAGCTTTCTCTGCTCCTACAGCTTTCTCTGCTCCTACAGCTTTCTCTGCGACCTACGCTTCCGTTGCATGTTCTGTTTTCTCCTCTATAGATTCACCACATCTTCTGGTAGTTTTTCTCTGAATCTGCCTGTTTTGCTACACTTTCCTCTATATTTCTTACCATTTAGTACCCAGTGCTTCTGTTACTTTTTTAGCACGAGATTATTTTTGTCACCCTCTGGTCTTCTCCTGTCCCGTGTTTATATTTTAATTATTGTAGGCCTAAGATACTTAGAACATGGAAGGATACAATCAGAAACTCAGATATTATAAACACACTGAATATTCCAGAGTGTTGGTTACTAAACACAATAACAAAAAGAAAAAATACGCCTGTTTGGTCATATAAATAGACACAACTGTCTAGAAAGACAAATAATGGAGGGAAGAGTACCTGGATAGAGGAAAAAGGGCAGACCAAGAAGACGATGGACTGACGACATTAAAGATAACATGAATACATCGCTAGAAAATGCAAGCTACATCGCCCAAGACAGAGAGAGGTTCAAAGAGTTCATTTGGAAGACAACGTTCTGGAACGAATACGTCACATGACCAGGTCTAAAGTCTGGCCATATTGTGGCATCTCGGTCCGGTCCTGCAGTATATTTGTATAGTAATAGAGATTTGCTGCATTCATACAATGGAGAATGGGTGCCTTGAGAGTGATTTTTTGGGGTTAAGCTATTAGTTGTAGGAGGAATACGTTGTGGAGGCATTCTACTGTATAAGTTTTATTTTAATTTTATTGTTCTCCTTCACTTTTCTTCCCATTTCTGCAATACGATCTGTTATTGAGAAGATTTCTGCAATAAGATCTGTTATTGAGAACATTTCTGCAATAAGATCTGTTATTGAGAACATTTCTGCAATAAGATCTGTTATTGAGAATGTTAATCATGATCATCATTCTACTGATTATACTTCAACTACACCGACTACACCGGATTTTATATAGGTAGATTTTTTCTTTTATATCTCTTCAATTTTCTTTTATTATGCTTGCTCTTTTGCTTTTCTGTTGACGTTTTATTCTGTTCTTGTCGTATTTGTCTCCTTTCTCATTTGTTCTATTATCTTCTGTCCATTATTATCTTCTTTTGATCCTCTCTTACACTATGATGCTATGTTCTATTCACTTTTTTGTCCTGATGAAAACGTACTAGTCGAAACGTCGTTGTTTCTATTGATGTCGTTAGTGTTTTTTCTATTTTGCATGCGACACTCCTTATATATGTATCTCTGTTTTCCCCCCTGGATTTGACCCTGTAGTTTACCCACCCCTGCACTTGAGGAAGTAAGCACTTTCACAGATGCCAGGCTCTTACATCATGGCTGTCAAGATAACGAACTGTAAAGTAACACTTTACATGGTGGAAACAAATGAATATCAAACAGACATATCAATACACACAAAAACAATTTCATATGTAATTTACCCTGTGTGCCTCAGTGGCCATGATCGTTCGCTGGATAAGAATATCCTCGTTGTCCTTTGCAATCTGTATTCTTGCAGACACCACCTTCTTCTCTTTTTCTTCCAAAAGATTCTCAGCCATTCCACCGTACTGCAAATTCAAGAACCTCTCTGCGGTATTTCTTGTAGAATCTACATATAACCGGCTTTGAAATATCTTGAACTTGTACTGTACCTTTTTCCAATTTACACTCTTTTGTCTCTGATGTAAAAGTTGCAATGTTATGAAATAAAACAATTGAAATGTAAACAAACTCAAAATATACGCTATAAAATGCAAACTATTAAAAAAAAGATTAAAAGAGTTTTAAAAAATTATCATCAAGTGCCGTATCTACGACGAAAGTTGGCTGCAACAGACCTTCAACATTCTCTATCTCCCACATTGATGATGTACTCTCTAGTACTGTATATTGTCCAGCTCGTGATCTTTCTATCCGACTATTATCTCTGCCTGCCTCTTGCTCGCCGCTTCTCAACTCTACCTTTAAGTAAGGTCTTCAATAAGCTATCATGTTCTTGAATATGTCCAAAACATTTTTTAATTTTGTATGTATTTCCTTCAATAGTTTTTTTGTTCCATATGCATTGTTGTCAGAATCTCTTTGTTCGTGTTCTTACCTTTCCCAAAAGCGTCAATTCTCTAGAGTACTCTGTAGACGTTACTATAAGTTATCGTCATCTACCTCTAACTGGACAATTTAACACCGGCTACCCAACCTTTGCCCATGAATTCCAGCTATCCAAGCAGCAACTTACTTCGCCACTGTGTCGACTGAGAGGTGGTGGAGATGTTTATATGGTTACAGTTAAATCACATTGTATCTGCAGACTGGATAGCATGGACTCGATCCTTAAGTTTTAGCCGGATGCACCGCAAAGCTATGCTACATTATTTTCCAGAGCACACCACGTGTATGTACCTTTATGATCTTGGTTATCTGCTAACCATGGGAATCGTATGAGAGCAATGAGAAGTCCTTTGTACCGCACTTCGTATCTTTAATCAAGCAATTATCCCCCCAGAGGTTTCAGGAAAAACAAACACTAGTACAAAAGACATAACGAGCCGAGATCGAACCTGCGACGTCTTTAACACAAGATATATATCATAACCACTACTATAAAAGGATATGCCCCTTCTCGACCCTGATAAAACACTAGTATGATACGAGTAGTCCTGGGAGTAATAATTTATAACACTAGTTGTTGCTATAGTTATTATTTAGTAGTAGTTGTTGTTATTGTTGTTGTTGTACTTATATCGGCTGTAACAATTGTTGTTACAGTTCAATTAGTTAAGTAGTTGTAGTAACATCATCAGTAGTAGCAGCAGTAGTAATAGTAGTAGTAGTAGTTGTTTTTGATGTTGTTGCTATTCAAGTAGTAGTTTTAGTCGTAGTAATCTCAGCAAGAACCGTGACAGAAGCAGCAGTAGGTAGTAATGACATTAGTAGAAGTAGTTGTAGTAGCTGTTGTTGTCATAGCAGTAGTGGTGATTATAGCAGTGGTAGTAGCGGCAGTAGAAATAGTAGCAATAATATATGCTATAGAACTAGTGGAGTAGTAGTAGTTGTTGTTGTTGATGTCGTAATAGTAGTAGTTGTAGCTGTTGTTGTTGTTGTTGATGTCGTAATAGTAGTAGTTGTAGTTGTTGTTGTTGATGTCGTAATAGTAGTAGTTGTTGTTGTTGTTGTTGATGTCGTAATAGTAGTGGTTGTAGGTGTTGTTGTTGTTGTTGATGTCGTAATAGTAGTAGTTGTAGTTGTTGTTGTTGATGTCGTAATAGTAGTAGTTGTAGTTGTTGTTGTTGTTGATGTCGTAATAGTAGTAGTTGTAGTTGTTGTTGTTGATGTCGTAATAGTAGTAGTTGTAGTTGTTGTTGTTGTTGATGTCGTAATAGTAGTAGTTGTAGTTGTTGTTGTTGATGTCGTAATAGTAGTAGTTGTAGTTGTTGTTATTGATGTCGTAATAGTAGTAGTTGTTGTTGTTGATGTCGTAATAGTAGTAGTTGTAGCTGTTGTTGTTGTTGATGTCGTAATAGTAGTAGTTGTAGTTGTTGTTGTTGATGTCGTAATAGTAGTAGTTGTAGTTGTTGTTGTTGTTGATGATGTCGTAATAGTAGTAGTTGTAGTTGTTGTTGTTGATGTCGTAATAGTAGTAGTTGTAGCTGTTGTTGTTGTTGATGATGTCGTAATAGTAGTAGTTGTAGTTGTTGTTGTTGATGTCGTAATAGTAGTGGTTGTAGCTGTTGTTGTTGTTGATGATGTCGTAATAGTAGTAGTTGTAGTTGTTGTTGTTGATGTCGTAATAATAGTAGTTGTAGTTGTTGTTGTTGATGTCGTAATAGTAGTAGTTGTAGTTGTTGTTGTTGTTGATGTCGTAATAGTAGTAGTTGTAGTTGTTGTTGTTGTTGATGTCGTAATAGTAGTAGTTGTAGTTGTTGTTGTTGTTGATGTCGTAATAGTAGTAGTTGTAGTTGTTGTTGTTGTTGATGATGTCGTAATAGTAGTAGTTGTAGTTGTTGTTGTTGTTGATGTCGTAATAGTAGTAGTTGTAGTTGTTGTTGTTGTTGATGATGTCGTAATAGTAGTAGTTGTAGTTGTTGTTGTTGATGTCGTAATAGTAGTAGTTGTAGTTGTTGTTGTTGATGTCGTAATAGTAGTTTTTGTAGTTGTTGTTGTTGATGTCGTAATAGTAGTAGTTGTTGTTGTTGATGTCGTAATAGTAGTAGTTGTAGTTGTTGTTGATGTCGTAATAGTAGTAGTTGTAGTTGTTGTTGTTGATGTCGTAATAGTAGTAGTTGTTGTTGTTGTTGATGTCGTAATAGTAGTAGTTGTTGTTGTTGTTGATGTCGCAATAGTAGTTGTTGTTGTTGTTGATGTCGTAATAGTAGTAGTTGTTGTTGTTGATGTCGTAATAGTAGTAGTTGTAGTTGTTGTTGTTGTTGATGTCGTAATAGTAGTAGTAATACCATTTGTAATTCATCCCGATATGACTCCAAACTCATTGTATCGATTTTTTCCGTCATTGAATCTGATACTGTTTCAGGAATTTGTATTTTATGAATTTCATCATGGTATTCTAAATCCATTTTTTTCTTATCGTTGGCAAGGATGTAATGAAGCAGATCTTGTCTGTGTTTAATTCTCTGAATATGGAAACAGAAATATTGAAGAAACAGTTCACATAAACTACGATGTTAGTAAAACAAACACTCTATATTTTTTATAGTTAGGTTTTTTAGTATAGTTTCCTCAATTTACTTAGTTTAGCTAGTTAGTTAGTTCAGATAGGTTACTTATGATAGTTTAATTAAGTTAGATTATTTATATCAATTAGTTCAGCTAAATTAGTTAGGTTGGTTTGTTAGCAGCGCCGGATTTAGATTTGATAAGGCCCTACGCTTTCCGGACGTGCGGCATTGGGACAAATATTGTTGCAAAAGTATTTAATTATATAGGACAATTATTCAGGAAAGTGGGAGCGCTAAGCTATAGATTGTGTAGCTTATACGTAAATCCTGCACTGTTAGTTAGTTCAGTAACATAGGACAGATAGTTTAATAAAGTTAGTTTAGTTAGATCAATTAATTCAGTTAGGTTAGTTTGGTTGATTTGTTAGTTTAGCCAATTAATATAAACATAAAAAACATCATTAATATAATAACACTTTTGGACAAAATATCTCCCTTACAAAACATCCACACCGCAACACTAACTCCTCGTTACGAAACATCTTATACAGCAATACCTTCCTTACAAAAGACTATACAACACCAATATTTTCTTACAAAACATTCTATACAAAATCAACTTTGCCTTACCAAACACGTTATAGAACAACACCAAATCGTCCTTGCAAAATACTAAATACAACATCAACTCTTCCTTACAAAACACTCTATACAACATCAACTCTTCCTTACAAAACACTCTATACAACACCAACTCTTCCTTATAAAACACTCTATACAACATCAACTCTTCCTTATAAAACACTCTATACAACATCAACTCTTCCTTACAAAACACTCTATACAACATAAATTCTTTCTTACAAAATACGCAATACAACACCAACTCTTCATTACAAAACACTCTATACAACATCAACTCTTCCTTATAAAACACTCTATACAACACCAACTCTTCCTTACAAAACACTCTATACAACATCAACTCTTCCTTATAAAGCACTAAATACAACACCAACTCTTCCTTGCAAAACACTATACAATACCAACTCTTGTTTACAAAACACTCTATACAACACTAACTTGTTCTTACACAACTCTCTATACAGTACCAACTCTTCCTTAAAAACACTCAATACAACATCATCGCTTCCTTACAAAACACTCTATACAACATAAATTCTTTCTTACAAAATACGCAATACAACACCAACTCTTCCTTACAAAATATCCTATACAACACCAATTCTTCCTTACAAAACATTCTATACAACACTAACTCGTCCTTACAAAACACTATATTTTTAATTTCATAAGCACAAAATTTACCTGCACTTTCTCGAAATGGAATGTTTGAGATAATTCCATCTCGAAATCTGATGGCAACATTTTATAAAATGAACAAAATGCGCCAAATCTGGCGTATTCGCTAATACAGATTCGAAACAGCTCATGTCGCAGCTCTACTATACGACCAATGACGCCTTCGATGCACCTGGCTGATACAAGTATACATTCATTTTATCAGCTGTTGTAGATGGTTTACCATTCAGAGGGTATTTATTTTTATCACAAATACCTTCAAGGGTGAACAATACCCACACAACTATTTCAGAGGAAGCGATTGTGATATTGATGATTATTAGATGAGATGATTGTGATATTGATGATTATTAGATGAGATAATTGTGATATTGATGATTATTAGAGGGAATGTGGTGATCTTGATGATTATTAGAGGGGATGTGGTGATCTTGATGATTATTAGAGGATGGTCAAGATTTTTGATGATTATTTAAGAGGATGCTGGTAATATTTGATGATTTAATATTAGAGGGGATGGTGGTGATGATTATTTTTGAAATTTTGATGATGATAGCAATAATATTAGTATTTGTGATGGTGGTGACTATAATGACAACGATCATAACGATGGTGACGACGATAGTGATGGTGATGTGGATTGTGATGGTAATAATGGGAGTGGTGGTGTAGAGACGAAACTGCTTATGATAGTGCGGATGATGATGACGATTATGATGATGGTCGTTGTGGTGATGATGAGGGTTATGTTGATGAATGCAGAACTCAGAGAGCGCACATGTTTGACATGTGGTCCGAATGTCAGACGACCGTTAAGTTTCCGATAAATTTCCAAATAATTCATCTGAGTTCATTCTCAAACTCCTACAGATTAGCAGGATGTAGTACTGAAACGGAATCACTTGTGTCATCGTTCATATTTTGTTACTATATACGCGCTTTTCGTCCTGACATATCCAACTTCAGCATTACTTTTGGGTCACTTTGACCATACATTGGATGGGACAGCCAATACAAGCCCCAAATATCAGTATTTGCCCCCTACGACATATGTGGCCTGTTTTGCTATTTTGTGGCCTTTTTGAGCCACATCAACCAACAGACGTCGATAACTGTAAATATATGTCCGTGATTGACTGTCTCCAAAGTAGATTGTTGCAAGTGAACTTAGTTTCCTGGGTTTCCACTGCAAACTTCATTCTAAATCACTTTTCCACGCCCAACTGACCGTCCATCAGCAATTGCGATACTCCTGCAGATTATTTGTTCCCATGTACTTCACTCACTGCAGATTATTTGTTCCCATGTACTTCACTCCCTGTAGATTATTTTTCCCCATGTACTTCACTTTCTGCAGATGATTTGTTCTAATGTACACAACTCCCTGCAGATTATTTGTTCCCATGTACTTCACTCCCTGCAGATTATTTGTTCCCATGTACTTCACTCCCTGCAGATTATTTGTTCCCATGTACTTTACTCCTTGCAGATTATTTGTTCCATGTACTTCACTCCCTGCATATTATTTGTTCCCATGTACTTCCCCCCTGCAGTCTACTTGCACATTTCCACCTGCATATTATGTCTCAAAGAACGTCTCACCTACAGATTATATGTCTCTGTATACAACTCCCATTGTTCATTATATGGCTCAAAGTACTTCTCTCTTTACATATTATATGTCTCCGGTGTACCTCCCACATATAATTTTAAGTATTAGGTATGTTGATTATCCTCTTTGTACACCAGACATGTTCATAGGTGCTCAGATCTGCGCTTCAGTAAATCTCTCAGGACATAACAGTTAATTGATCCGGTTCTATATTGGTTCACTGCCATTTTAGAAATATGTTACGTGTTATCTACGGGCAATACCTATCCTCACTCCCAGTTAGCACATTATCGATATTAACTCGCAAAATCATCTGAGATGCCGACTCACTATGAGCAGTGTGAATGTCAAGATATACAGAAATAGGTAGGCGTGTTACCAAAATAAAACATAAAACAACTTAACAACAAGATATCCCTAGAGCAGTATGTCTGTTCGATCCATAGGTTGTCCGTCTGTTATAGACGTTAACTAATTGGACGGTCCGTTCGTTTTCTTCCACACCCACGTCCGAGAACAAAGATGAGCGTGATTTTTCGTAGTGAGGCCCGTATTTTACCTCTCTCTAATGATTCTTTACCTTATGTAGAACTATTACAAGAGAGCGCTTCACCATTGGCATCAGAAACAATGAAGACCTAAAACAAATTGCAACGAAACGAGAGACATGGAAATGTATGACATCCGCCCTATGTGCCGTCTTTGGTACTAGAAGAATAACTAACTAATGATTCCACCCATCCCCTACGTATATCACCCTGTTTTGACTTTCTGAATCAAATTCATCAATTCAATTTGTATGCACGCATGGGAATATGCTTGCTATCCCCGCCAGTTTAGTGCATGAGTTGCGGTAAATACTTCCATCGTTAGACTGTTTGTTGTTGTGGCAAAGGCTCAACTGGCTTCGTGTACTGTTCTTCATTGTGATCTGGCAGTAAAGGCACATTCGCATCGCTGGTGGAAGATGACCGACCCGTCCTCGTAAATGACAACATCTGTATAATCGATATGTTCGCAGATGAGTGCTTGACCTCAGCATCCACGCTCACAAGGTTGTGTTTCCTGCACTCTATTTAACGTAATGTCGATCTTGACTGCCTCCTGAAAGACCATAGGAATATGTATCAATTATTCGCTAGGAGTTATGCCTTCTGGGGCGCAGATCTGTTTAATTGTGTCCTCGGAACGACCCATGTACGATTTACCTCTCTTGATCCTGCTTCCCTTCGCACGAGGGAGCTCACTGTGTAGTGGGTGGTCTGTGTCCGAACTCACTCTGAGGTATCACATGAATGCCACATATCATTTCTATGACATATGCTCGGAAAGTCAAGAAGGATCTTCAAAATAACACAGTGCGTGTCCCTGGTGCAACCAAGAATGATTCGCATCGCTACATTTGAATTATCTCCAATTTCTCAATCTGTGAGCAACTGACGGTGATAGGGGCAACTGCGCATTCAATGATAGGGAGAACACGAGCCTCATTACGATCAGCGATTGTTTAGTATCAGCCGCTGCCATCACTCTCACAGCTGAAAGACCTTTGCTGGCATTTGCGATAACACGATCAACGCATTGAAACAAATGATGGCAGATGTGAAACAGAAGTTAAACGGAGAATAGGAATGGCTAAAAGTACCTTCAATGGCATGTGGAAGTTATTAATATCTAAACAAATTACAAACAAGTTAAAATGAGAATTATAAAATGCTACATCTATTCCATATTAATGTATGGCTCAGAGATATGGACACTAAATAAACAATTAGAAGACAAAATTGATGCCTTTGAGATGTGGGTATATAGAAGAATAGGGAGAACATCATGGAAAGAGAAGAAAACAAATAAAGAGGTGCTAAAGACACTTAAGATGAAGAAAGAACTACTAAGAGAAATAAAGATCAGGAAAATAAAATACTTCGGACACATTAAAAGACATGACACCTTATTGAAGACCTTACTTGAGGGTAAAGTCAAAGGGAAGCGAGCAAGAGGTAGGCAGAGATAAAAGTGGGAGAGTAACATCACACGATGGACAGTTTACAGTCTAGCAGAGCGCACCACCAAGACAAGAGACAGGAGATGTTGGAGATACGTTGCAGCCAACCTTCGTTGCGGAGACGGCACTTGATGATGATGATGATCAACGCATTCATGAAATCACAGACTACGATCAAATATCACGCCCTGGTATTGCAAGGATGAGGTACTGATTACTTTGTCCCATCTCATCTTCACCGACGTTGAAGATGAGAGGGAATTATATATATCTCCATGTACTTCTCCCCCTTCAATATTATATGTTCCGGGTACTTCTAAACCTGCAGCTTTTATGTCTTTGGTGTTTCTTCACCTGGGAAATTATATGTCACTAGGTACTTTTCCGTCTGTGGTCAATGAGTAGTTAATACACCATTTTCCTTTATGGTCCAAGGCTCATTTTTCATTCTAACTAGAAATATTTTTTTTAAAACACCAACGATTTCTACGTAAACCCAGACTATGGAAATGAGTTTCTTCTAAGAAAATAAAGCCTGTAGGAGGGGTGCTTACCATATCACCTTAGACATGCCGTTAATCAATGAAAACTCTGAGTCTAACATGTAATCCTTATTCCCTAATGTGCAAAAAAAGGCGTCGAAAAGGTAACTTCACTTTTACTCCCCCCCCCCCATTTCTCCAAAGCTCCCAAACTATAGACTACATTGTCACATTTTCCCATGACTCCACATTTATAACACACGCACATTGTTATTCTTTGATTACATGTTGTGTATAACAGTGATTCTCAACCTCTCTTCGATCATAGCGGTCTTTACAAAAATGTTAGCGCCTAAAAAAATTACGTTACGTATATCTTTGTTGAATCTTCTTTCCTTTCTGGTAATCTGTACTTTGGTTACTACCTAATGTTTTCGTTGTTTGTTGTGTTTGTACATAATATATTTATATTATATTATATTATATTATATCTTAGTTTATTGATTTATTTGTTGAACAGATGTGTCTAAATTAATATTCTATCTATATTTTTGGTTATTTTCGTATTATATGTTCGTTCAGACGAAGATCTTAGACCGAAACGTCAACCGTTTTCTTTCCTATTGGTCTAAATCAATTAAGTGTGATTATATTTCATCATCAGTATACATGATAGCGTAAATAGCTTGCTAACATAAAACAATCTGCTTACATATTATTTAGTGTAGTATATTGTTTGTGAACATCATAAAGTAGCCTGCTTACATATAAAGTAGGCACCGTTCCCGGAGACTGTTTGTGTTAAGTAACTTGCTACGACATGTGTATCAAACTTGCATATGTCCGACCCGGTGACTGATACAGAGCGCGTCTCGGGCGGCAAGAACGTCTGGCTCTATCTAAGATACATCAATTTCTGCATTCGATTCGTTCATAAAACAATAGCTAACTACTGAACGTAAATATTTTCAAGAAAAACATTATAAGAACAACAAAACTTGTGGGTTAGTCGCTACGCCTGAAGAAAAATGTTACTAATACTGCAAAGTTTTTTTTTAAACTGACAGACTGTGTCTAGTATATTTTTTGCGAATTGTGTACAGTAACTTATTTACTGACTGTGCAGAGTAACTTATTTACAGACTGTGTGAAGTAACGTATTTATAGACTGTGCTATAATGTATGAATCACTTTATTTATATACATAATGTATAGTAAAGTGCGCTATTTACAGACCGAATGTGTAAAGTACTTTAATTGTATACAGAACGCAAAATACCACAGATAGTATATGCAAAGTATACTATACACAAATACAGAATGTGTAAAAATCCCTTTTTATTTACAGACTGTGAAGTATCCTATTTAAAAACAGCATGTGTAAAGTATTCGATGTACACGTAATATGTGTAGAACATCCTATTTACAGAGTGTGTACGAAAGTTTATTTACATACAGAATACGTAATTTACACTGTTTACAAACATAATTTATAAAATACCTTATTTACGCACAGAATGTCTAAAAAATAGCGCTATTTACAGACATAATGAGTAAAATGCCTTATTTACATACATGTGTACAGACATAAAGAGTAAAATCTCTTGTTTACATACATGTGTACAGACAGAAAGAGTAAAATCCCTTTTTTACATACATGTCTTGGGTCAAAGGGCATGAGCCCATGGACCACTGGATCAGCAACCAACCAACCAACCAACCAACATACATGTGTACAGAAAATTACCTATAAGACGTCGTTTCTGTGGGTGTACCATGTGGTCGTAACATTTCACCATTCGTTTGTAGATGCCAATATACTGTATGTACCTGCAGAAAATATTTGTTCATTAGTAGAGGGAAACAGAAAGGTACGTCGTTTGTTGTTGAAGTTGGAAAGGAGATCAAAGTGTAACAATAGCGTTATCTTCCAAGAGTGTGTACGGGAGATCAGCGGGGAAACATTTGGTGTGGTATCTGAAGCAGTGTGTTGTAGACTCTGGTATATCGTAAAATCAGCGTTGATACATTTCATCCATTACACCCAGATCTCCATAAGGTGAGATCTCCATGCTAAAATCAGTGTTGATACATTTCATCCATTACACCCAGATCTCCATAAGGTGAGATCCCCATGCTAAAATCAGTGTTAATACATTTCATCCATTACACCCAGATCTCCATAAGGTGAGATCTCCATGCTAAAATCAGTGTTGATACATTTCATCCATTACACCCAGATCTCCATAAGGTGAGATCTCCATGCTAAAATCAGTGTTGATACATTTCATCCAGATCTCAATAATATATGAGATCTCCATGCTTGAAAGATCTGATCGTGTTTTGACAGTCCGATGACGTTCTCACACAAGTACGGGAACCTTTCTGTAGTGATTAGAGGAAGGAGTGGATATATACTCCGATTGCTTTGCATTGTACATTCTTTACAGTCATCATTACACTTGACAGAAGTTATGGGTAATAAAAATCCGGCGGTGGTGAGTAGAAACGACACGTCGTTCCTTAATGATAACTCTGCAGAAAGTGATATAATCATCTACACTGACGCAGAAAGTGATGCAATCTTCTACAATTACGCAGAAAGTGATGCAATCTTCTACAATGACGCAGAAAGTGATGCAATCTTCTACACTGACGCAGAAAGTGATGCAATCTTCTACAATGACGCATAAAGTGATGCAATCTTCTACAATGACGCAGAAAGTGATGCAATCTTCTACACTGACGCAGAAAGTGATGCAATCTTCTACAATGACGCAGAAAGTGATGCAATCTTCTGCACTGACGCAGAAAGTGATGTAATCTTCTACACTGACGCAGAAAGTGATGCAATCTTCTACAATGACGCATAAAGTGATGCAATCTTCTACAATGACGCAGAAAGTGATGCAATCTTCTACAATGACGCAGAAAGTGATGCAATCTTCTACAATGACGCAGAAAGTGATGCAATCTTCTACAATGACGCAGAAAGTGATGCAAACTTCTACACTGACGCAGAAACTGATGTAATCTTCTACACTGACGCAGAAACTGATGTAATCTTCTACACTGACGCAGAAACTGATGTAATCTTCTACACTGACGCAGAAACTGATGTAATCTTCTACACTAATGGGTCAGTAAATAGTCATCAGCTCAGTGTTTTGGCATTTTGTCCACGCTCCAGAGAAAAAAAAACAAAAAATCCAGCGATGCCTTCACTAGAAACATAAGTAGTATTAAGTTGAAGATTTTTAAAAATCTGTGTTGGGAGAATTGTCGTGGATTGTGTCACATGACCTTTCGCATGCATGGATATATACTGATGAACATGCTCCGTAAATTTGAAGCCAGAAACCTCAGCCATCGATCAATGGAGTTGTTCACGCACTCTGTGACCAGAAAAACTTCCTTTATATTCATGCCTGTACATGCGGGTATTGAAGGCAATGAACGAGTCGATACACTGACGTACGTTAAAAGGTTCATCAATGTATCGTGCTGGCATAATCAATGGACTGAGTGACCTCGTCCGGTTCTGAAGTTTCTATAAGTGTGAAGCGTGATCGCCTTGATGACTGCATGAGATTGGTTTAAAGGCTGGAACTGACTGGAAAGAAAACTTAATATACGAAATGAGGAGACTGATAAATCAAAACTAAACTGGAACTGCGAGGGTTAGACCATGTCTCCAGTTCTCGATCTCTTCTGTTCTATCCCTATCTATCCACACTTTGTGACCCCTGTCTATTAGATAACTACTAGCTCGCGTGTTGCTGTGATCCGAAATAGGAGTAAAGAATAGTGACATTATTACCTGCCATGCACGTCGTAAGATATGAGGAAAGAGGATTTGGAGGTGAGTTGAATGTCCAATATCATAGTGACTTAAAAACCACGCTTAATTAGGATGTATCAGGCTGAAAAGCACAAATATTGTATCCAGGCTGTAAAATTTCGTTTCCGGACTACATACGGCTAACATGCAGGGGTTTGAGAACAAGAAAAATAAGATAACTACTGTGCAGGGTTATTTTATTGACACTTTATGGCGTAACATTTCTGAGAGCTAATGACAACACCTTGAAATTAATCAACTAATAGCTGATAACTCTGGGAGAGTATGATATCATAGCATTCATATCATCTGTCCGTAGTGATGCGATTTAGTTCTAGTTGTAAATAGATAGTGCAAGTGTCAAAATGATTGCCAAGCACAGCGGAGCATACAGGACAGTTACTTCAGGTATGAAGATGTAGGTGGAGAAAGTTGCTGCAACTCTTCAATGCCTTTCTGAGCCTTATTTTACTAGAGAAGCTATAGTGTATAATTCTGAGTTCGTGCTTTTAAATATTCAAAATGGTGTCTATATCAGTAAATGAACTCTATAGCCTTCTCCAACCGTCTAGGTTTTACTTGGATATACTGTCCAGGACATGCCAGCGTTCACTGCAACGAGAAAAGAAGACCCTCGCCAAAGCCATCAGGAAAGTCGACCACCCAAAAGATAATTACCACTATCTCGACATAGCAGAGCAGGTTATTATCTTCCGCTTCAGAACAGGACACAACAGATTAAACAGCCACTTAAATAGACTAAGATTGGCCCCATCACCACTGTGTCCTTGTGGGCAGGCAGGACAGACAGCTGAACATATCCTGCACGACTGCAATACACTAAACCAGTTAAGGGAAGAACACTGGCCCACAGAGATGGATATCCACAGAAAGATGTATGGGAGCACTGAGGAGCTTTCAAATACAGCAGCATTTATTAAGAAAACAGGACTTGCTGTGTAGACATGTCAAACTGCGAACGAGAAGAAGACTGCAACGAGAGAACATAATGTTTGCGTCGAATGCTTCAGTGAATTGACAATGGATAAGGGAGAACATTTACATGTGCGTGTTGAGTGCGTGTTCAATAGACGATGCATCTATGATACCATTGGGAGAATTTAGTATTCAGTTTCACACTAGTAGGACTGTGCATCGGTAAGGCACAATGAGGAATGTGTTCAACTAGATATCCAAGGAACCATCAGTGTGCATACACTTCAATATTTCATGGGTAGACTGGAGCACCTATAGGTTTTCCAGGACAGCAATGAGGCTGGCTTAGACCTATAATCAACAATCAAATATTTTTGAGACAAAACACAACATGAAGACATAAAATAGACTAACCATAGACTTAACACATAATCGACAGACACCCAGCACAGTCATAGGATGTATCTTAGCCGAAGAAAATTAGAAATATATGAGACTTCACTAGAACAGAACGCCCGTGTGTTGCCGGATCCCGAAATGGGAGCAAAGAACAGCAACACTGTTTACCTTCCATGCATGTCGTAAGAGGCGACTAATGAGGTTATGGGATGGAGCTGGCTGTCCCATCCCATATAGGGTCAGTGACCCAAAGCCATGCTGAAGTCGGATGTGTCAGGCCGAAAGGCGCAGATATCGCTGCAGTGCTCTAAATCATGACGCAACGCATTCCGTTCCCCGGACTACATCCTGCTAATCTGCAGGAGTTTGAGAACAAACGCAGAAGATGACGAAGACTAGAACAGAACACATGTTCACCTTAAACAGATTCTTTCAAATGCCTCTTTCATAGTTTTTGGTAGTGGTTCTGGTTTCGGAGGCTTTTCTATGCTGATGACAGTGCTGAGGTCGTCGTTTGCCTTGCCCCATTTCTTGATGTAATATTTTTGTGACATTCCTGTATTGGTGGAGAGATGAACATAGTGTCTGTTAGTTAATTTCTAGAAAGATATTATTATATACAGTGTATTTGATATTTTATTTTAATCCCTCTAAACTAAAAGTAATAGATTTCTTAAATCTTTGGTATTTTTTTCTTTGTTGTTGCTGGGAATGAAGAAGTTTACCTGTCTATTCTCTTTTCTCTGTTTTGCTGTATAGAACCGCAGGATTGAATGAGAGTTCTGGCTAAGGGTACGTTTGGTCACTTGATATGCAGTAATAATGTGAAGTCACAGAACGTTGGTAACTCATTCAATCCAACGTCTTGGATATGCAGTAATAATGTGAAGTCACAGAACGTTGGTAACTCATTCAATCCAACTTCTTGGATATGCAGTAATAATGTGAAGTCACAGAACGTTGGTAACTCATTCAATCCAACGTCTTGGATATGCAGTAATAATGTGAAGTCACAGAACGTTGGTAACTCATTCAATCCAACTTCTTGGATATGCAGTAATAATGTGAAGTCACAGCACGTTGGTAACTCATTCAATCCAACTTCTTGGATATGCAGTAATAATGTGAAGTCACAGAACGTTGGTAACTCATTCAATCTTCTTGGATTTCCTCCGGCTTCTGATGATTCCATTCTCATGTTGTATGCGCTGTCTGCTGGATAGTAAGGATTTCTTCATCTTCTTCTGCGTTCGTTATCAAACTCCTACAGATTGGCATGATGTAGTCCGGAGAACGGAATGCGTTGTCATGGTTTACAGCATTGTTGCGATATCTGCGTTTTTCGGCCTGACACATCCGACTTTAGCATGGCTTTGGGTCACTGACCCTATATGGGATGGGTCAGCCAACTCCATCCCATAACTTCCTTAGTCGCCTCTTACGACATGCATGGAAGGTAAAGTGTTGCTATTCTTTGTTCCCATTTCGGTCCCCGGAAGCACACGGGCATAATAAGGATTCATTCTCACTATTTCGCCTTAGAACATGCCACTGGAGACTGTTGGGTCACTTTTACCTATTGAGGATCTCATACACAGATGAATGTCCATGTGGATCCAGAATCCAAACTCCTGAACACATATTTCACGATTTCCTAACATGCAAAGAGCAGCGACAGCAGACCTGGCCAGAGTATACGGATTTGAGGCAACAGCGACAGGGCAGCCGTTATGACTGTGAACTTCGCTCTGACGAAAGGCCTACCAATATAATACAATCGCAGATTCTGATCGCAGAAGAAGAAGAAGTAGATTCTCACTAAGTGGCCAAACAATTTCCGTCTCTGTTTTTTCCCCAACATATTAGACCACATACGTTGTTTCATCACTTCTTGTAATTTGTTCACTTCTCGCGTGATCTCTTCTTGTTCTTTCTGCTACTTTTCTTAGAAATCTCATTTCGCACATAGTAGACTTTCTCTCGTTATTTGGTTAGTGTCCATGTCTGACTCTGATCACACAATGTTGGTATAAAAATTAAATTGATGATTTATCTTTTGATTTCCATCTATATTTATCTATAATTTTTCAATAACTTGATAGTTCTTCTTCATCTCTAATAATTCGTCACGTTTATATATTTCTTCAAGATGGGTTACATGGTCAATTAATGATGATCTTTTGCGTATACAATAAGCAGATGTGTTAAAAGGATTCAGCCCCTGTCGGAATCCTTTTTGTATCTCTAACCACTCAGATGTTTCTGCCTGGAAAGTTGGGCACGTCCATACATTAAATGTTTGTCTGAACGATGTGTCGCTGAACGCTTCAGCGATGAAAAAATTCATGTTAGTGAGTGAGCTAGTAAGTTATCTATTTATCTAGCTAGTTAATTATTGTCTAATTTTTGTCGCCGTATGTTGTTGGGGCCCGAAAGGGGAGCAAAGAATAGCAATACTGTTTACCTTCCATGCATGTCGTACGAGGCGGTCTAAAGAGATTATTGGATGGAGTTGGATGCCCCATCCCATATAGGGTTAGTGACCCAAAGCCATGCTGAAGTCGGATGTGTCAGACCGAAAGGCGTGGATATCGCATCAATACTGTAAACCATGACAGAACGCATTCCGTTCTCCGGACTACATCCTAATATGCTAGTCTGCAGGAGTTTGAGAACGAACGCAGCAGAAGAAAAAGAAAAGGAAGAATCCAGTGTTTCCCAACCTTTTTTTAAACCATTTTTTTAGATGAGTTTTTCTAAAATTCTGACACCCCTTCCCCCCCCCCTCCCAAACTAAATAGCATGCACATTTTTTATATTCAAAAATTTTATTATTTCCCCACTCCCCTCCCCTCCACCCGGAACAATCAAGTGGCCCCACTGAACCATCAAATCCTACCCATGTTGGGAAACGGTGATCTAATCCATGCCTACCATACATGACTCATCTCGCTGGAGTCTTGAATTTGATATCAGGTGTTTATTTTTATATGAGGCATATATTTATATATAAATATATATCCGTTCTGTTTTAAACTCCTACATATTAGCAGATGAGGTTCGTCCTATTTTCCTTGCAAATTCCTACATATTACAAGATGTAGTCCTTTCTATTTTCCTTGCAAACTCCCACATTTAATAGATGTAATCCGTTCTATTGTCCCTGCTAAAACTTATGTAATATTTGACCCATGTCAATGAGTGTCCGGATGTCACAAAATCTAACCCCAGCACGGCACATAACGCTTAGCACTATATGCATGACACGTTACACTTAGCACTATAACAATGACACAGGACGCTTAGTATTATAACTATAACATGTGACGCTTACCACTATAATTATGACATATGACGTGTAGAACTATAACTATGACACATCACGCTTAGCACTATAACTATGACAAATGACATTTAACACTATAAGGCTAGTAAAAAAAAATATGACATCCCACCCCACTCTCTTGCATTATTAGTTTTCTCCAAATCGAGAAATTCATCAAATAGGAATAAAATATCTTTTTTTTTTTTTTTACTATTTAGAACTTCCACCTTCTCTGTAGCAAATTCATATCAACGTCTCAAAAGATAAACCTATATCTCCGTCAAACTGTAAACCACGACATAATACTTTGGTTCCTCATACTATATCTAACCACGTGGCTAGAATTTGAAAACAAACACACAAGAGGAAGTATAATCATGATGATATCCATATATAACTACTTCTATTCCGTTATGTATTGCAGGAGCACCAATAGGGAGCAAAGAATAGTAACACTGTGGTCTGCCATGCATGTCGTAAAGGGTAACTAAGTAGAACTGGGGTATAGTTGTCTGTCTCATGCTATAGGACAAAGTGATCCAAGAGTCCAGCTGAAGTCGGATGTATCAGACGTATGTGCTGAAATATCACAGCCGAGCTGTAAACCATAACACAACACATGTAGTCTGGAGAGTACATCTTGCTAACTAGCAGAAGTTTGAAAAGGAACGCAAAAGAAGAAGAAAAAGAGAAATACTGACCTTTAGTTGTGTTAATATTCTCCAAACCTGGGCACAGACGTGTCCTACAGGTGACCTATTAAACAGTAACAATATCAACATGTTTAAGTGTGAGTTTCATGTATTGATATAGTATAGAATATCTGTCTCTTCTTCTTCTTCTTCTTCTGCGTTCATTCTAAAGCTCCTGTTATGTTTAACACGATGCAGCTCGGAGAACGAATTGCAGTTTGTAATTGTTAACATTTTTGCTGCGACATCTACACCTTCTGGGCTGATACATCCGACATCAGAAAAAAATGTTGGTTCATTTTGACTAATGAGATGGAACATCTAGTTCTACCGTCCCAAACATACTTAGTCGCCTTTTACTACCTCCCAAAACATACTTATTCGCTTCTTACTGAGGCGCATAGTAGGTTAGTGTTATATACGTGCTCCGGGCACATGACATCGATGAAATATCTATCGGTTTATAATCTCAACTCCTTGCTGTGTATAGGTACTAAACACACCTTTTCCATTGTGTCCAATCTTCTTCTTCATCGTTCTTCAGTCAGATATCAGGTTACAAAACCAATAGCTTCAATGAATTGTGTGATTCGCTTCAGGTCATCCATGGAACTCCTCAAGTCTGGAAGCAGTGCCACCTCAGTAGGCTATATTTTATCCCTCTCTTCTTGGTAGAGTTGACAGGCATGAAGAATGTGTTCTGCAGTCTCTGGGTTCAGTCAACAGTTGCACAAGTCTGTCTCGCCAATCTTCAGTTTTCGGAACATGTGACTTCTCAGTCTGTTGTGACCAGTTCGTAGTCTGAAGATGATGGTTTATTCCTTGCGTGACATTTGATGGTAGGGGTCATTTGGTTCTGCAGGTAGGTACATCTGCTTTCACTTGTTCTTATATTCTGCTTTTAACATGGTCTTACATTCATAGTGTCCAATCTTTACCTATTCCTTTCAGATTTTTCGATGTCATACCAATTTTTTGTGTATCTGTATTTCTTTCCTCTTTGTATATTTCTTTTTCATTTTGAATTCCAGAAAAATGTCTGTTTTATATACTGTTTTCTGCTTGCCTTCTTAATGTACGACTTAATCATTCATTTCTATTCTTGAATTCTACTAATTAATATTATGAAAATTAATAATCAGCTACAACATCTCTGTGCAAGTATACAGCAATTCTTCTGTGAGATATCACGCATGTAGCACTGCAGAGCCGTAAATATGTCTTCTATAAATGGGGGAGGTCGCCCGTGTGTTGCCGGGGCCCGAAAGGGGAGTGAAGAATAGCAACACTGTTTACCTTCCACGCATGTCGTAAAAGGCGACTAAGGAGGTTATTGGATGGAGTTGGCTGTCCCATCCCATATAGGGTCACTGACCCAAAAGCCACGCTGAAGTCGGATGTGTCCGGCCGAAAGGCGCAGATATCGCAGCAATGCTGTAAACCATGACACAACGCATTCCGTTCTCCGGACTACATCCTGCTAATCTGCAGGAGTTTGAGAACGAACGTAGAAGAAGAAGAATGGGGGAGGTGTGCTTTGAAAAAAAAAATGTCATTCTCGTATCTTCATGTGCAATTTCATCTTACATGAAAAAATGGTGGACTTTTTTACGGAACATCGTTAACTTGTATAGAGAGGGGGGGGGGCAATTTGTGACTAAATTCCTAGTAATAAAAGTCATGTTCCTATTTCCTAAGGAGAGCGGTAGTTTGAGGGCGTAAGCACCCTGAATACCCCCCCCCCCCCAGTCTTATGAACGCGTTTGTCTGCAGTGATTTTTTTTATTGCAGGGTGTCATCAGCATACCTAATTTCTGGAACCTCATTGTCGCCGATATTGAAACGTTAGACATGTCATTTAAAAAAAAATTGCGTTCGTTTTCAAACTCCCACAGGATCTCTCTTACAGAAGGACAATGGTCCTACAAGATTTAGAGCAGGGTGTAGTCCAGAGAACAGAAATGCATTGTATCGTTGTGTCTCAGTTTTATTTGCGTCAATTGCCCGACACATCCGAATTTGGTGGTAGCGTATATTTTAAATAAGTGTTTTAGGAGGAGACATCCCTTTCGGACTCTTGTTTTATACCTCGAACCAGTTGGATACATCCCTGTCAGACTTGTTTTATACCTCGGACCAGTTGGATACTTCTCCCTCGAAAATTGGCAAGTACATACATTAAATGCATATCTTAACTTGGGTATCGCAGATTTGTGTCACTTGGTTATCGCAATAAAGACATGCATTTTTTTTATTTTGTTAGTTAGCAAGCTAGCTATTAGTTTGTTATCTAGCTAGTTAGTTAGTTACTTAGTTAGTCTTCTACTGCTGGCTTCTTTTCCAAACTACAACAGATTCGAATGTTGTTAGGGGTGTGGGGAAGAAAGAAATACGGTTTTTATGGTTTAAAGATTAATTTGTAATATCTACTTCAACCAGCTTGACACATTCGACTTCAGCATGGCTTCTGGGCCACTTCACTCTCTTTGGGATGAGACATCCAACTTCAACCGTAAAACCTTCTTAGACGCCCGTTATGACATGTATGGCAGGTTGCTGTGTCTTTAATACTCTTTTAAACACCGGTATTATGCGGGGGTTCATGATAAATTACTTGAATATGACTATGCTTTAAGTAATGATTTTTATTTATCCGATTTGGTGGCGTTGTTCGGCATGTTAGTACATACAAGATAATTGTTGTCAATATATATGTATATATAAATATATATATATATATATATATATATATATATATATATATATATATATATATATATATATATATATATATATATATATATATATATATATATATATATATATATATATATATAAAGTTGTGGTGTTATATACATTGAAGACTGTGAAACAACATTTGCCTAAAATATGTATCATATTTCCAGACATGCCGTCGCTGCTCTGTGTATGTTGGTCCTGTGTATTTTCGTATATATTTAGGGGTTTGGTCTATTTGCTTCAAGTATCCTAGTGGGACAAGACGTACCTGAGCTAAGTTACCCGTTTTTACTCATTGTCACCAATATTTAATTATCTTACCTGCATATATTATCACTGTAATTTCTTTCCACTATTATCTGTTCCTATTACTCATCTCTCTGCACTGTTCTATATTTTCCTCCTGCTACTCGGTCATATGGTCATATGTCCATCGGTCATATGATTCCGCTATCTCATTTCCATATGTCCGTTGGATATGTTTGCTTGTTGAGATATTTTGTTCCATTCGTCGTCTTTTGATGTTTTGTGTGTATCTTGATAAAGACCTTTTGGTTGAAACGTTGAATATGATTTGTATATTGTAATTTGTATGTTTTCTTGTGTGCACATCAATTTTCCACTAGTTTTAGATATAGTCTGTCGTGTCTGATTGAAGCGAATATATTAACCTGTGTAATACGTAAGTACATATGGGCTCTGTGGTCTCTTCTTCTTTCTCGACTATCCTTGCCGTATTGGCCTCTTTCTCTCCCCTCTCTCTCGCTCTCTCTTTGTCATCTGATCTCTCGTACCATCTTCTTTTGCTTTTCCCTTACATTATGATTGTATGTTTGGAATACTCGTTGCCTGTTGCCACTTCTGAGGTAAGTGTTTTAATTTATCTTATTTGTACTTGTTATTATAATGTATCTTATATATTTTCACTTCTCACTTTCCTCTGTGCACTTTCCCCTCCTCACTTACCACTAACTTCTCCCCATACACTCTTCTTTCCTCTCATGCTGCTCCATCGTTTCTTCCTCCGCTATCTTTTCCCTATCTCTTCTTTTCTTTCCTCCCTATCATAACCATGTTTGTCTCCCTGTAAAATTCGTTGTACTGTGTTCTTTGTTTATCCTGCTGAAGTCTTTTTAGTGAAAACCTCGTCCCTCACTCTGTCTCGCTGCTAAGTTTTTATAATTCATCTTGGCAACACTTATACCTATTTTTGTTCATTTTGAGGAAATAGTATAATCTTTCGAGATGTGTTTTCTTCCACTTCAATTTGTTTCTTCCACTTTGCGACTATTAAGCAATATATGCAATACGCCTACTACTAATATATTTAGATCATAACGTATTTGTTTGGTTAAAATGAGAAATATGGCGCTTTTTTTCTCTTTGGTACGAAAGTAAGATAACATACTGTAGCTATGGTTGAAGTATTCTTGTTTGTCATTGTCCCTCTCCCAGAATGATATATGCAATTAAACGTAAAATGTATGCAACTATTTTTCATTTTAACTTGTGAAACCAAAAGAAGTGTTACCTTACCTTCCATCTTGATGTTTGAAACAGACGTCACTGAAGATACGTCACTAAAACATGTGCAGTATTTCCCATGATTCAGTTTTTAAATTGTTCATATTCTTAGGCTGTTTTTTTACTGTTCTGATTGCAAAAAGTGAGGAAGACCTTCAAGATTTAATTAATGTAGTATTCACAGAAAGTAAAGAGAAAGGTCTCTTCCAAAATATCAAGAAAACAGAAATAATGGTTATTTCAAAGAAACAAAATAACATACCTTGCAAGATCAAAGTGAATGATATAGTATTTAAAAAAAGGTCCACCAATTCAAATACTTAGGTACAACGATTACAGCAGATAGACGAAGTTCAACAGAAATAAGAAGGAGAATAGGACAGGCAAAAACAACATTCACAAAAATGAAAAATATATTGTGTATATAATATGACCTTGTCATTAGAGGTGAGAAAGAGAGTTCTGCAGTGCTATATAACCCCTATACTAACATATGGGTACGAGTTTTGGACAATAAACACACTCGAAATTGAGAAATTAGAGGCAACAGAGATGTGGTTCTACAGAAGAATGCTGAGAATACCATGGACTGCCAGAAAAACTAATATAGAGGTGTCGAAAGAGTCAAATGCTAAATGGACCTTAATCAATAATATAAGAAAAGAACAATCTCCTTTTTTGTGGCCACTTCATGAGACAGGCAGGTTTGGAGAACATAGTCACAACAGGAAAAAATGAAGGCAACAGAGACAGAGGGCGACAACATAGGAAAATATTAGACAGTTTGACAACCTGGCACGGCAGGGAAACAACAACGATCTTAATACATAATACTGTGGACAGAGAGCTGTGGAGAGTCATGACCGCCTACGCCAGCCAGCATGGCACCAGATGATGATGATGAGACTGTTTTTATCTCTTCTTCTACATTCGCCAATCTGCTGGTCAGCAGGATGTAGTCCTGCGAAAAGAACAATGTCTTATGGCTTGCAGCTTTATTGCGATATCTTTCACATTATGCCTAATTCATCCGACTTCATAAATGGTTATTGTAAAACTAAATATGTATATTTTAGAATAGTGAGAGATCAGATTGAATTGCTCGCCCGTGTGTTGTCGGGGCCCAAAGGGAAGCAAAGAATAGCAACACTGTTTACCTTCCACGCATGTCGTATGAGGCAACTAAGGAGGTTATGGGATGGAATTGGCTGTCCCATCCAATATAGGGTCACTGACGCAAAGCCATGCTGAAGTCGGATGTATCAGGCCAAAAGGCGCAGATATCGCAGCAATGCTGTAAACCATGGCACAACGCATTCCGTTCTCCGGACTACATCCTGCTGATCTGCAGGAGTTTGAGTTAGATGCAGACACGACTATCAATGTCATATCTAGGCTGAGATTTGAGGATTATAATATTTAATGTAGTAGTAGTTGTTGTGGTCGCCTGCAGGACAGAATGAAGAACATGTTCAGCCTGAGAGCAGCTGCAACAATCTGTATGCATACCCTTTAACATCTGCTAAAAGATACTGATCACATATGAGCCTGCTGCCAAGAGTGAAATGGTATCGGTTGATAACCAATCGTGGATGTTGGACATTGCGGGATGAATTACTAGTTTTCCGTTATCTGGTCTTAGTTGCTTTGTGTTTTCTACCGTACTGATGCAATATTGTTAAATGTGGAAGCGATTTTTTTCACTAGAGGTCGTACAGTTAAATACCATTGCATCTATTGTTTAGTTTGTTAACTTTTACAGTTTATACCTTTGATTTGCGTTCTTGCTGTGCTGTTTATATTTAGTTAACTAGAATAAGTAATTTACAACATATATATGTCGTACAGATGGTACCTCTGGTTTATTTTTTCTTAGAATAGATCGACCCACACATTAGTACACCTCCACCACTATGTGGAGGAGCCTCATCAACGCTGTTCTGGTTGCAGCTTTCACAGACTCTGCGGTAAACTCTCCTCCGTCTATCGTGTAAAATCGATAATATGTATTTACTGTGTACTTACTATCCCTCTATCGTGTCATTGGAGCACAGAAAATGTTTCATCACTAAACCAAACTTGTCATTCACAACTCGTCATTGACGATGCTGGTTCGCCAACTGGATGTGGCGATGCCGTCCGTAAGAACAGGACCTCTGTAGGGTATTGTAGCCCAAATTACCAGCGTCGTTCAGCAGGTTCCTGACTGTTTGATCTGAAATTCGACTATCTGCTGGCATTGAGTGAATTCTGGGGGACACAGATGCAAATAGATTCTTAAAGTGACGCAGCCGTATGACGCGGTCTTCGGCAGGAGTTGTGACTCTAAGTCTTCCAGTGCGTAGTCGGTCTTCCACTGAGTCAGTTTGTTGAAATCGCCTCTAAAGGCGACTAATGGTGCTTCTAACCACATTAAAATGTATGGCCACTACACTTTGGTGTTGTCCAGTCTGTAAGCGTATAGTGATGATGTATCGTTGTTCTGTAGTGAGCATATTTGCGCATTGAATTTTCAACTGAATTTATTTGAGGATTGTCAATCTTTTATAGCCAATCAATAATATGGTCAGAGTTTTTTGTGTTCAGTAAGTTTCACTGTATTCTTATGAACCTGTCACAAGTTATTGTCAAAAATAACTCTTTCATGACCTCACGAATAGTGAGGTGAGTACAATTCAGGTAACTGCGAGAAATACATAATCGCAACAGGCAAGATTGAAGGCAACAGAGACAGAGGGAGACAACGTGAGAAAATATTAGACAGTTTGACAACCTGGCACGGCAAAGAAACAACATCAAAAATGATACATAATACTGGAGACAGAGAGCTGTGGAGAGCCATGATCGCCTACACCAGCTGGCATGACACCTGATAATGATGACGAGAGGTTAATGACCAGTAGTCGATAGGGTGATTGATGTCTAATCAGTGAAAATCTTTTATAAAGGTAACTCCAAAAAAAATATGTTCCTTTTTTTTTTTAAACATTATATGTGATGTCTCAAAACGTTTGTAACTCCTTTAAATACCTTCTTCATTGTCTTCCTCTGCCTTTTGCTATTTCCACTTTCATGCCGTATGTTCTTACTGCTGACCAATAAGGGTTTATGAGGCCAATAAATACTGATCAAAAAAGACACTGCAGTGAGCAGTCGATGGTGACAGAAGTAGACGAGGTCAAAGAAAATCATGGACAGGCAGAATCACAGACTGAGAATTGTACTTATTTTCCTCATTCAACCCAATCGCAGAAGAAAGAAATCGCAGTTTTTTTATGCATCTGATGTAGTATCACTGCAAAGCTGACTCTGTTTTGAAGCACCCAACGTGGTCCCGCTACGAACCTGACGAATAATGTATTTATGGATATGAATGATGTAATTCAAGTCAAACTCAAAACATAATATAAATTCTTAGCAGCTGTGAAAGGACATGTTCGCCAAAGCCAGTTTAAATTGTGAAAATATAAAGAACAGAACACATGCTTAACCGGCGCTTATCTTCTTCAACTTCATGCCGTGGCAGTCTCCATTCCATCTATCTGGAAGTTTACAAGCGTTTTATTTAAATGAGCATATCCCTGGTCGATTCCAGTCCTGGTTTTGTTTTACAGCCTCCCATAAAATCTCCAGAAATTGGGCTGGCCCCGGTATCAAGCTACACACAAGAGACTATCAATCTATCACTTTGTAGTTCATGGCCCGCATTTCCTTGTCAATTTTTGTTTGCTAATGCTTGTTACCGAAAGATCAGATCGGGAATATTCCTCTTCGTCTCCGGCGGTTTCTCCAATAAATATTGAAGAGGTGTCGTCTACTGGGGTGATAAATCGTTGCAAGTGTTTGAGGTTGACTTCTACACCAATGTAACAACGATTCCTCCATCCACAGTCTGCTTGTATTTATTTGTTTTATTATGGTTCTTGTAATCAGGGAACTGTTGTACCTCTGCATTAAGATTAGGGTTACATTAGATCTTTTGTTTACGTCTGTTTGTTTTTCCTAGATTATGAAAATTTGTTCAATACACTTTTTGAAATTCAGTTAGATACATGTCCTTATCTATGCGTAGCAGTGTTATTTATTCGTGATAATGGCACATCCGACTACGGCGGTGGAGTGTTGAGCTGCATATTTTTTTTTCCACAAGATACAGCGCTTTATTGTTTTTACTACAAAGCGTTACATAGCTAATTCCATAAGCTTTCATATATGTCTTTAATGAATCTTTATAGCAACATTCTATGCACTGGAGTACTATCAATAAATATGCGAATTCTAGAATGGTATATCGAACCAATTCTTCTTTATGGACGTGACGCATCGATTGTAAACACAAGAGGCCAATGTGGTTTTGGGGCAACTGAGATGTGACATTTTGAGGTTAATGATGAGAATTCTATGGGAAGCCAAGGAAACTAATGTAGAAGTTCTCAGAGATACTGGCTTAAAAAGACAAATTAAAGCAAACAGAAGTAAACATTCAACATGTTTATGGCACGCGATGATAAAGAGCAAAACGTTAATATTAGTAACCACCGGCAAGATTAAGGGGAGAAATGATGAAGGAAGACAAATAAAGAAATTGCTGGATGGTCGTTACTGTGGCACGAGAGATGTCAACAAATGAACGTATTAGCAGCACAGGAGATAGAGAGGTGTGGTACCAACATGATCGTCTACGCCCGTCAGCATGGCACAAACAGTTGTGGCACATCGTTAACCTCCTAGAGAATGCATACCATCATACTCATATCTCACCGCAGAGGAGTACCTTTGGTAGATTCTGGTCTAGTTTTCTCACCATATGTTTATTTCGCATATTGATAGGACCATGGTCATCTTTTTGTCTTCGAGATATTCTGGAATCGTTGCTTCTGCGCTCTGAAGTGAATATTTTACAATATGTCATTTCTTGGGGAGGAGAGGGGGGGGTTATATTTCAACATCACACTAGATATCGCTTATCTATCGATGTATCTGTCTATTGTTTTTCTCTGCTTTTGTGAGGCGTCGCAGGATTGAATCACGATCGGTTTTCGAGCTATGACAAGTTTTCTCGCATTATAATGTGTAATATATAGTAATAATGTAATACAGTAGTTATACAGTATAAGTTATACAGTAATAATGTGACGTATCATAACATTGGTAACTCCTTCAATCCACCTTCGTCTTGATCGTCCTCTATATCTTGTTGTTTCATTTTCACCCTGTATGCTCTTGCCGCTGACCAATAAGAGTTTATTCTCACAAAGTGGCAGAACAATTTCAATCTCTGCCTTTCAATATAATTGACTACAGATGTTGTTCCAACAGTTCTTGTACTCTTCATTTCTTACATTTAACTTAAGGCATCTCAACATCAGTAGGAGTTCGACAAGGATGTATTTTGTCCCCAATACTTTTGAACATGTAGGCCTATATAGATCATATCATGCAAGAGACCTTGCATGATCCTACAACTTTGGCCGTGGATACGTATTCAGTAAGGGGGCGAGGAATTTTGCCCGTCTTTTGCTTGAGTTCTTAGTACTAAAGTCATATTCCGATTTCCGGTGAATGGTAGGTTGGTTGACTGCGACATCCCCTTTATACACTATTTTCGTTCAACATCTACATCAATTGAAGGACGCCCTCTTTGCTGTCTTCATTTTGATGATGACATTGCCCATGTAGCTGGACCAGAACAAAGACTTATAAGAACTAACGTCTAAATTAGAAATGTACAACTACCAGACAGCCAGAGAAGATTGGACGATTACGTGTGGACTCTAGCAAAACATCTACGCAATTAAGTATTGCAGAAATAAGTAATTACAGGATACATAAATATACTAATAATAATGAAGACAAAATAACATAAATGACAATGTAAAAAGAATCAGGACGAAAATAATTGACGTTTCGGACGAACAGCAAAAACCCATATATATATATATATATATATATATATATATATATATATATATATATATAAGCTGATATTATGATGATATGACATAAATTAGAAGACTCTTTTAAATACCTTGGATAATATGACTGTGGCGGGGGTTCCATCAAAGAAGTTAAAAATCCTGTAGAGATCAGTTTGGCGTGTCTTTGAAGCATATGGAAAAGAAGTATTAGCAATGTAGTTACAGTCCAACTATATAAAATGGTATTAATAAAACTAGACAAAATCTCAGCCGTCTGACGACTCACAAACTAGACACAATCTCAGCCGTCTGACGACTCACAAACTAGACACAATCTCAGCCCTCTGAAGACTCACAAACTAGACAAAATCTCAGCCGTCTGAAGACTCACAAACTAGACACAATTTCAGCCGTCTGAAGACTCACAAACTAGACAAAATCTCAGCGGTCTATAGACTCACAAACTAGACAAATCTCAGCCGTCTGAAGACTCACAAACTAGACAAAATCTCAGCCGTCTGAAGCCTCACAAACTAGACAAAATCTCAGCCGTCTGAAGACTCACAAACTAGACACAATTTCAGCCGTCTGAAGACTCACAAACACCTAACCTAATTTATCTTGTTTTTTCTCAATCTCTTGATCATCTTCGCTCGCGAATGAAGAACATCATACAGAAGATAAGTATTCTCCATTGATGTCCTATTTTTCTGTATTGATGCGAGTTTTGGACACTCAGTATAGATAGAGAATGACATTTGAACACACCTACTATAGACAGATGATGTGAATTTGCTATAGATGTAATATAATAAACTAGATTGTCCGAAATTAAGAACGTGAATGCTGAATTCCACGAATTACTTATATCAACAGTTAAACGAAGAAATCAGCCTATTTATTTCAGGGCCCGGAACGGGATCAAAGAAGAGCAATATTGTTATCTTACATGCATGCTATAAGAGGAGACTACGGAGGTGATGGATTAAGTTAGCTATTCTATTCCATACCATGTCAAAGTGAACCAAAATACCACATTGAAATCGGATATCAGGCCGAAAGATACAGTAATCGCAGCTGAGCTGTAAACCATAACACAACGTATTCCGTTCACCAGACTACATCCTGCAAATCTGCAGTAGTTTGAGAACGAGATGAGGAAGAAAAAGACAACAAAGAAAGCTAATGTTGTTTGGACACATCTGACATTCTGTTGTCGAAAACAATTTTGCAGGGAAAAGTGAAGGGTTGAAGAAGCGGTGGGGAACAGAGAGATTTATAGATTGTTAACATCAAGAAATGGACAGAACCTAAAATATTCGCACTCGTTCGTACCGCATACAAATAATTGCAAATTTTTATGTTTTGATGCATCCTGAACAGGACCTCTACAACACTAGAGAGTTCTGAGATTTCCTAATGTATGCCAGAAAGCCAATATGCTCAGCTTATTCTCTTGGTTTCCCTTACTCTACTTGCTCTTCAATTTGCCTATTATCATCATTTGATTTATCTTTTGTTTTCTTTTGTCCATAGATTGTGGATTGTATTCTGATGCGAATATGCAGCTCTCTTTCTGAATTAATTTTTGTCCAAGAGATATCCATTACATTCCTTTCTCTGTCCCCGGTGTTCTCAATATTCTTCTCAAGAAGTGGCACGCCTGCTACGTCTGAAGTGTCATGCCTGCTACGTCTGAAGTGTCATGCCTGCTACGTCTGAAGTGTCATGTCTGCTACGTCTGAAGTGTCATGTCTGCTACGTCTGAAGTGTCATGCCTGCTACGTCTGAAGTGTCATGCCTGCTACGTCTGAAGTGTCATGTCTGCTACATCTGCTACCTCTACATAATTTCTTGCTACTCTGGTGAATGTCCAAGTTTCATTTCCATAATAATAGTTTTGTTTTTACATAAAATTCCCAAGTATCTCTGTCTCGCCTAAATTGACAACGATTTGTTACTAGTACATAACATGGTCTTCAATCTTGAGAAATAATGTCTTTGTTTGACTTCTTTAACACATCGTTATCTGCTGTTATAAGGTGCCCAAATATTTAATTATGCTGATTTGCTTCAGACTGGTATCATGTACATTATTGTTGCATTCTGTGTGGCATTTGTTCCTTCTTATTATCAATACTTCAATTTTCCTGCTACTCTAAATCCCTATAACCATTACTTTAGTGTTTCTGCTTCTCTAAATCCTTATTACTATTGGTGTTCCTTGCTACTCTAGTCCTTATTACCATTACTTCAATGTTCCTTGCTACTCAAGTCCTTATTCCATTACTTCAGTGTTCCTGCTACTCTAAGTCCTTATTACTATTAGTGATCCTTGCTACTCTAGTCCTTATTACCATTACTTCAGTATTCCTGTTAATCTAAGTCCTTATTTCCATTACTTCAGTGTACCTGCTATTACTGTACTACAACTTGTTTGATACAAACTGAAAACAAGCGTAGAGAAGGAAGATCAAGAGTGTTGATAGATCTTACATCCTGTCCAGGAATGGTACTCGTAAAAGCTATAGCTGGTATTCAAGTGTTGACCACTTTGCAGCAGATGTTCGGTTATCATTTTCCTTAAAGATGTGGTAATAAACGTTAAGTTATAAATCCCTGCTGACAGCAGTTTCAGGTTACCTGAGGCAGGTGTACAGTGTACGCGTCATTGCTCACGCGGTTTGCAATTTCTACTGGTGAGATTCTTTGATTTGCTAACCGTGCCTGCACGAGTTCTGGTTAGTAATTATGAGGGCATTGAGCAAACCATGTTCGACCCATTCGTTGACTCTGCGGTGTCGCAGCCCGCACGTTGTTAAAATGTGTTTCACACTGAAGAATTGGTGGATGTATTGTCGACAAAAATTGTCTTCTCATAATGTCATCTAAACAAGACATCTGCTGCGCTATTTGTCAATGGTTCTTTAGAGAAAATCGTTCCTTAATCTCTTATTGTATATACTTTTTTAAAATCATTAATTATTAATTTCTACTTCTTTCTCGTCCACAACTTTACTACCTTTGGGTTTTCTTCTTTTGAGAAAAATCTGTGGCGTAGTGGCTTTAGCCATTCAAAATTTATCATTAATGAAGGTTGTGAGTTCGATACATGAAGTGGGGGTGACATCATGTTTACAAGTGTATTGCTAAGGGGGAAAGGAGAAGTTACCTAAACAAATATCATGTTTTTTTTATCGTTTGTACATTCCACATTTTCATGGTACTTTTTAGTGCAAGGGATAAATCTTCCAGTGTAGGGTAACAACCCTAAACAGGAAGTAGGTGGCTGGGGTAACACTGGGCAAAATGTCAAGATATACAAAAATAGGTAGGTGTGTTACCAATATAAAACATAAAACAACTTAACAACGAGATACAGGGACAGACGACGTTTCGACTATTCTCCATGTAAGATTTGTTTTATTGTGGTCATTTGTTTGTCCTGATGAAGGCTTTATAGTCGAAAAGTCGTATGTCCCTGTATCTCGTTGTTAAGTTGTTTTATGTTTTATTTTGGTAACACACCTACTTATTTGTGTATATCTTGATACTTTTTAGTGCCACTAATTCCAAAATTCATTGTGGGTGGGGGGGTGAGGAGGAAGAAACAGAGAGAGTCTAATGTTTAGCTTTCTTCTTTGTAATAACGCAATGTCCTTATTTCCTACAAGGAAGGATTTGAACACCTTCCAAACCCCAAACTTCATCTTATCTACAGGCGTGGGCTCAGTAAGCCCAAACACAATGGCATAATTCCATTACGCTCTCAGAATTTGGAACATTTTTTAAACATTTCCAAAACTATATTTTTTTGCGTGGTCATTTTTCTCCCTTTCTACGATATGTTTCTCCCTTCCTGTGTCACTTTAAGGAAGGGTGAAGGGGTTGTTCCCAGCTACTTCCCTCGATATTCTACAGGATTGCAGTATGGGTATGTGTGTGATGCACTCAACTTGAAATCTTAGTTGAACTGATGAGCACAGGCTATGATTGGGAGAGAAATAATCTGATGTATGATTACCAAAACCCTAACTAAAGACGTCAAGATCAAAAGAAAGATCACAATGAAATATTTTGTCTGAGAATCAATCACGTACCGTTTAATAAACAGATAAACTGGCTCGCAGGATTCTACTTATCACTTACATCAACAATTACAGCAGTGGTTCTCAACCTTCTTAATGCCACGACCCTCTAATACAGTTCCTCATGTTGCAGTGACCCATAACTATAAAATGATTTTCGTTGCTACTTCATAATACGTGTTCCGATGGTCGTAGGCGAACCCTGTGAAAGGGTTCGTTCGACCTCCAAAGGATTCGCAACCCACAGGTTGAGATCCACTGAATTAAACGAAGAACACAGATATGGTTTTGACATGTTATCACACACAATTCCTTGTCTAAAACAATATACATTTTGTGCCACATCTCAATCCAGAGTGCTAGTTATGTAAACTTCCTCCCGAAACTTGTGACCATCACCTATACAAAAGTGAAACTCGATTTCAGGAAAAATTTGTTTCCTCCAAGACTAGAAAAAAATGAACACACTATAAGAAACATAAGAAATAGATATCACTACATAGCATTGGGCTAGAGAGAAAAATGTCTAAGAGCAACTTGATCACTCAGAAGAAGTATTAGCTGAACGTGTTGAGTCCTATCAACCTCACTTCCTCATATTCCATTACATCTATTTCTGTTCTATCTCAATGGCAGTGATACTGGTTTTATATAACACGCAACAACAAAGACATAGATTACATAAAGTATCAGTACTATGAGGTGATCAGATTGTATCACTTGAATACAATCCTCAACTCTTGAATTCTCACTGATAATATGTAGCACAGTTGTTAGTGAACTGACTTCCTGTTCGGGTGATCCAATGTTAATTCTGTTTTGCGTTTTTTCTCAAACTTCTGCAGCTTAGTTAAAAAAAACGGAAACGTTGTATCATGTTTCTTTCGAAATCTGCGTCGTTCGGCCTGACATACCCAACTTCAGCATGGCCTCTGGGTCACGTTGGCAATGTATGGGATGTTAGTCAATCCCCCCCCCACCCCCATATAACTTTTTAGTCGCTTTTTAAAACATGCATGGAAGATAAACAGTGATGCTATTCTTTGCTCCCTTTTAGGTCCCCGGCAACACACGCGAGATCCAATGATCACTATCCAGTTCATCTGAAAATATGTTTAAATCACAAATGACTATTTGATTGACTCAGCCAAAGGAAAATGAGTACCAGATATTATGGTAAGTAAGGCGGATGACTTCATGTTGACGCTATCATTCCTAGGTATGCCGTTGGTCATGAAAAAAACACGATCCTAACACTGCATTTCCCAATACGCACCACTGATTTAGAAAACAATCATTTAACACTGTATTTCCCAGTGTCATGTGACGTATTCCTTCCAGAACGTTGTCTTCCCAATGAACTCTCTGAACCTCTCTCTGTCTTGGGCGATGTGGCTTGCATTTTCTAGCGATGTATTCATGTTATCTTTAATGTCGTCAGTCCATCGTCTTCTTGGTCTGCCCCTTCTCCTCTATCAGGTACTCTTCCCTCCATTATTTGTCTTTCTAAACAGTTATGTCTCTTTATATGACCAAACAGGCGTAGTTTTCTTTTTGTTATTGTGTTTATCAACCAACACTCTGGAATATTCAGTGTTTATAATTTCTGAGTTTCTGATTTTATCCTTCCATGATATTCTAAGTATCTTCCTGTAGCATTTCAGCTCGAATGCGTTGATTCTCTTTGCCGCTGTTTTACTTAGAGTCCATGTTTCACAGCCGTATGTTGCAACCGGAAAAATAAAAGTTCGTAACATTAACACTTTCGTTTCTATTTTGTTGTTTTTCCATATGTTTTTCAGCCGTGTTATTTTGCAATATGCCATTGCCAATCTCTTCCTTATTTCTGCCATGCAGTCTCCTGCACCGTTGATGTTTGCTCCTAAGTATTCAAATTTATCCACACATTCTATCTCGGTATTGTCTATTCTGATTTTTTTTTGTTGTGTTATATCTGTTGACAAAATTTTTGTTTTCTGCGTGTTTAAATACAAATTTTGTGCTTCGCTATATTTCTTTGTGTTCTTGATTAGTTGTTCCAATCCCTATATATCGTTTGAAAGAAGCACTGTGTCGTCTGCGTAGCGTAGTTCCGGGATTAGGAATCCACCTATGTTTAAAGTAGTCAGTAGTCAGTTTTGTGTATGTCTTCTCTCACGTTCCTCATTATACTTTCAGCGTAGATGCTGAACAGGTATGGGGAGCGTGTGCATCCTTGCCTTACTCCACTCTGTACCTCAAACCACTCTGAGAGATCGTCCTCTAACTTCACTGCAGCCTTGGTAAAGTTCCTCTATTAGATGAATCAGATGTCTTTGGAAACCCATGCTGTTCATTATCTCCCATAGTTGCTGGTCTTGGACGCAGTCGAACGCTTTTGAGTAATCTATGAAACACATGTGCAGGTCGGTTGAAAATTCCCTACACTTTTCTATGATCAATCTCATGTTAAGAATGTGATCTCTTGTTCCTCTGCCCGATCTGAAACCAGCCTGTGTTTCGTTTATCTCCATCTCTAATTTCTGTTTGATTCTTTGCATTATGATGTTTAACATTATTTTACTTGTTTGACTTATAAGGGCTAAGTTCGGTAGTTAGAGCAAATCTGAAGGTCGCCTTTTTTTTGGGAGGGGTATATATAATGATTTTTTTCCATTCATCCGGCCATGTACCGCTTTCCCATATTTTGCAGCAGAGTTTTTGGTAAATCTTGATTCCGGCCTCGCCGCCTGCGTGTATCATTTCTGTTGTTAAGCCATCATTGCCTGGGGCTTTACCTTTCTTTAAACTTTCTATTGCGTATCTTACTTCTTCCATTGTGGGTTCTGGATCCTTTTCATATTCGTTTATTGTTCTGTTTTTGGTTTTTCTTGGGTCATTATACATCTCACTGCAGTAGTCGTTCCATCTATGTAAGATATGCTTCCCTTCTGTTAGTATGTTTCCTTGTTTATCTTTCAGCACTTTTAATGATGGTTGAGGTTTGCTGTCTCTTAGGTGTCGTACATTTTCGAACATCGTTTTACTGTTACCTTGGCTTTTCTGCCCTTCTATTTCCAGGCATATTTTGTTTATGTAGTTTTGCTTGTCTTGTCTAATTCTTCTTTGTATATCTCTTGACAGGATTCTATAATTTGTTCTGTTTTTACAACTATTTTTGATGTGTCTTCTTTCTTGGATAATGCTCATAGTTTCTTCTGATATATACTCTTTCTTCTTCCTGCTCGTTTTGTGTAGCATGTTTTTCCCAGTACACATCAATTACATGGAGAGCACTGACTTAACACTATATTTCCCAATACGCATCAATGTAGTTGAGAAGGAAAAACTAGACTTACTTTTTACTGTATAAAATAGTAGTTGTTTGAAGTTGATCGAAAGCTGCATGAACAGAATACTTTCACGGTAATTCAAGCTCGGTTTCTTATTCTGCGTTCGTTTTCAGACTCCAGATAGTTCTTCTTCTACTTCTTCTTCTTCTTCTTCTTCTGCGTTCGTTCTCAAACTCCTGCAGATTAGCAGGATGTTTGTCCGGAGAACGGAATGCGTTGTGTCATGGTTTACAGCACTGCTGCGATATCCACGCTTTTCGGCCTGACACATCCGACTTCAGTATGGTTTTGGGTCACTGACCCTATATGGGATAATATATATATGACTATATGACAATATTTATCTAAAAATTTGTTACAAATCATGTAGGGATTTTATTTTCGTGGATATCTGCTGTAAAATTTTTACCGAAGGAGGGGGGGGGGGAGACTTTACACATTTGTTGACATAATTGAGAAGAGAATGTTCCTGATTTCTTGATAGTTGTTGACACAGATGGGGGAGCGGGTACAAAATGTGCACACAATTTTTTTACGTTGATTTATGGACAGCATCTTTACTGGTGTCGGTTTTTTTTTTTCTTTTAGTTCCACATTGGTGATCTTATTATAATATTTCAAGCTCACGTTACGTACATGTAAGGCTACCAATTCATCTTAATTCTGTACTTGGATATAATCTATGCTACTGCTCTATGTCTCAGAAGTTATATCGTTGCCACTGGTCAAGTACCCTCTATTTTCATCTCAACCAAATACCATGAAACACGATGGAGCCATTAATCTCTTACATACAGAATAACAACATCCGCTTCCGTGTTGTGCTGTCTGAGAGAAAAGCATATTGATCTTATAAAGAACGAGTTAGGGACAGCTACAATCGATATCAGAAGAGGTCACTTACAACGTTTGGAAGTAATACAAGACGCTGTACAGGAGAGAAAGATAAATACACACGTAGGCAAAATGATATCGACAAATATTGTGAAGCACTTTTACCAAATAAAGTTGAAAACACTGTCCGATTTTGTGAATGAGAGCCACTGAATGCGTTTGTAATATCCATACTACTTACGTAGAACACGGGATTTGTTATGTTTAACTTGAACGCAACATACGGACTATCACTAAGATTAAGGGATTATGAGGTGCAAACACGAAAACATACACATTACAATACAAAAGATATTTTCAACGTTTCGAACCGTTAGGTCTTTCTCAGGAATATATAAAACAAACGGAAAAATAATTAAAACAGTAAAAACAATGTTACCATCACAAATAAACTAGATAGACTATTGATATGTAAACAATACGAAGTTCAAGATGGCAATGATGTAGGTGGAAACATGTAGTCAAGGAAAGGATTTTGTTGAAAATTGGACGGGATATTAACACTATTGTCTTATTTTTGTCTAATGTCTTTCCCCAGGTGAATGATTGTTGATCGCATTAACACTTGCCATTAAGCGTATGGGTAGTATAACAAATATAATAAAAACACTGATATAACAAATTGTTACCAATACAACATAGATAGCAATGTAATAAGGACAACACCAACACAAATTTACACAAATGAATGTTCGGAGTTAAGACCAAAAGGCTTGAGGGTACCAAACTCAAAAAATAAAACAATTTTCAAGAGCGTACCTAAATATGTCATCCGTGGTGCAGGATCTGAGGGCAGTGACCTGGGTATCCAGGGATCCTAGATGACCATCACCATTAAAATGAATGGTGACAGGGGTAGGATCACTGTTTTTTTATGGCATGAAGATGCCTACAGAAGCGATCACTTAATCGTAAGCCCATTTCACCTATATAATTCTTGTCACAACGTTTACATCCAGGCCTACAATTTTGTTATCACATAGACCTACCAGAAGTCAATGACAGCATAGTGAACGTCAATGTTGCCCAAAATGCATTGCTGCCAAAAAATTATCGGTTTATAGCCATGATCCGAATGAAGTTGCCATATTTGTTATTTCCTGGTTATATTTCAGGAATTTGACGATTTAGAAAAGTTTCTGACCATACAAATTATGTCTTTGCTATGTTGTAAAAAAACAATGTTCATGTATGTAAATTTATCAATATTATCTTTTTCTTCGTTCATTCTCAAACTTCTGCAGATTAATACAGTATAATTCCCACAACGGAATGGGTTGTCTCATATTTTACAGCTTATCTGCGCCTTTCGGAATGACTGTATCCAACTTCAGAACTGCCTATGTGTCACTTTGACCCTCCATGGGAGGAAACAGCCAAATTCATCCTCAAAACACATTAGTCTTCTCTTACTATGGCAAGTTACAATATCATTGTACTATTTTGCGCAAAAGCAGTGCTCTGGAGTTATCAATTGTACACATTCATTATCAGGTACGTCTCCGCAACGAAGGTTGGCTGAAACAGACCTTTAATATTTTCTATCTCTTGTTAACACATTCTACTAGACTCTCCTATACACCGTATGGCGTTTCTCTCCCACCTGTATCTCAGCTAACCTCATATTCTTCATCTCTCAAATCTACCTTCAAATAAGATCTTCAACAAGTCTTTTATTATGTCCAAAATATTTTTGTGTGTTTTGTATTACATCTAGTACTTCTTTTTTTTTTCATACACAGTGTTGTCAGTGGTAAATATTAAATAAAGTAAAGATGTTACTATAAAATCCTAACTAACAATGTAAAACCTAAATAACTAACAATAAAACAAAGAACCGCCCGTGTGTTGCCGGGGCCCGAAAGGGGAGCGAAGAATAGCAACACTGGTTACCTTCCACACATGTCGTAAAAGGTGACTAAGGAGGTTATGGGATGGAGTTGGCTGTCCCATCCCATATAGGATCAGTGACCCAAAAGTAATGCTGAAGTCGGATGTGTCAGACCGAAAGGCGCATATATCGCAGCAATTCTGTAAACCACGGCACAAAGCATTCCGTTCTCCGAACTACATTCTGCTAATCTGCAGGAGTTTGAGAACGAACGCAGAAGAAGAAGAAAAAACAAAGAACAAGGACAATTTTCCACGTTACTGTCCAACAGGGACCTTTCTCAAGAAACACATAACAATAGAAAAACACAAACCATAAAAATATTCAAAATTGGAATGACTAGGATGTGTTTTTCTCACCAAAAAAACATTGCCCAGTGAAAATGCGCCACGCATGTTTATCAGATGGGAAATATCGTGCGTTCAATATGTGAGCATATATTTGCGCACCATCGATAGACATAAGTAGATATAGACCGGAGGACAATTGCTAGGGGTAATGAAATTATGTGTAATAAATAAGATCAAGTGGAGGCTCAACATAAAAGAAGAGAAATGCAAAAGCAGAGTAAAGGGCCACCAATGAGTAATGTCATGAATGTGGAAGGAGTGAGGCCGATGGGGGAGGAGAAAGAAATATAGGGGGAAAGAGAATATAACAAAAGTTTTTTTAAAGAAATTAGTAGCAGGGAGTGATGCTACTAAAATACAGTGTGCAGAGAATTATGCTAATAAAATACGCAGATACTATATAAATATGTAGGGAGGATGTGTGTGAGTTGTTTAACCATCTCAAGGAAATCTGATCATTTATTACATCCACTTTATGAAATCCAGTTAGTTAGTTAGTTAGTTAGTTAGTTAGTTAGTTTAGTTAGTTAGTTAGTTAGTTAGTTAGTTGGTTGGTTGGTTGGTTGGTTGGTTGGTTGGTTGGTTGGTTGGTTGGTCGGTTGGTCGGTTGGTCGGTTGGTCGGTTGGTCGGTTGGTGGGTTGGTCGGTTGGTCGGTTGGTCGGTTGGTCGGTTGGTTAGTTAGTTAGTTAGTTAGTTAGATAGTTAGTTAGTTAGTTAGTTAGTTAGTTAGTTAGTTAGTTAGTTAGTTAGTTAGTTAGTTAGTTAGTTAGTTAGTTAGTTAGTTAGTTAGTTAGTTAGTTAGTTAGTTAGTTAGTTAGTTAGTTAGTTAGTTAGTTAGTTAGTTAGTTAGTTAGTTAGTCGTCGGATCATCATCACTGCAAACTGAACACATCCATAGTTGCTCTGATCTCTCCTTGAGTGTATCTGCCATCACACTTCTGCTGACAGTACCGGTCCTATGCTGGTTGACCATAATTCTTTTGCAATGAAATCCAGTGTTTTTATCTATAAGTTTCCAGATAATTAATACACTATATGCTGACTCGATAGCAATTACGTTTTTAATGGGATTTAATTTTAGAAGGGGGAAAGGGGAGAGAGGGTGGGGTAGTTTATTTTTTCATTTTTAATGTAAAAGTATGAAACGTTTTGGTCTAATATAAAAATATTAAATGTTATGTTCTATTCTAAAAAAAAAGAGTTTTGTTCTCTACAAGGAATATATGGTAGTATGTAGGGAGTGTTTCCAAAATCAAAGTACATATCACACTAACAACATTCACAAAAGCAGTCGACGTTTCTACTAAAAAGTCTTCATAAGGGCAAATACAGATAAAATGAATTTACAGAGGAGACAGTATGATAGAAAAGATAAGTATAAGATGATAATAAGGGAGAGATGTTGAAAGAATAAAAAAGAAGACGGAACACACGTACAAGATTAAGGTTTTGATGAAAGAGCTAAAGGATGAGTATGATAAAATACGTTTACTTATCTGAATAGCTAAATGTGTTTCATGTGGAGTTGAACTGCAAAGTAGGATCAAATGATGAGCTTAATAATATAATGGTCAGTGGAAGACAAACCATGAATAAAGTTTACGATAAACGTTATAAAAAAAAACCATGTAAAAAATACGGTGGAGGGAGGGGGAAGAAGGTAATTTTAGCGAAATGGAAAAATAACTCTAAAGAAAGCTTAAAATATAAGAGGATAATTTAAAAAAAAAAAAATCAGGTACAACCGAAAGAGATCACGACCAAAAGAAAGACTGAGTGGGGGGAGGCGTAGTATTGTAGGAAGGGGAGGGAAAGAGAACATGAACATATCTCACACCTCCAAGATCGATTTTCTCAGCTAGTAACACTCTTCAAGATACCAACCACATTTATTCCCCATTGTTTGTTTCAAGCATATCTATTCCTATTGTTTGCTCCACACGTTGTGAGTCTTTGTCGCTACACAAAGACAACTCTACAACTCACCCCCACCTTACCTACGGGCTTACATGCGGTCTGTGAGCAAGTCAGGCATAACATGTTCACTTACACGGTGATTCTTCTATTCGTTCGCAGTTTAACATGAAATCTTAACATGAAGTCAAAGCAAAATAGCTGAATGCAGAGAAACGGCAACAGGGGAAGAGGGTTCCAAGACGACTATGGTGCAGCGATAAATCAAATTGCTTAAATTTGTCTCTAGCTGAGGAAGGTCAACTTGCTTAGAATCGTGGAGTGTTCAGAGATTCAAAAAAAAAAAGAAGACTACGTTCTGGAAAGAATGTCTCACATGATGATGACACAGCAAATATAAGGTGATTGTTTTGTTAGATTTTTAAATATTCAGGGACGTAGCACGAATCACAGTGGATGATATTGCTAAATACTTCCGGATTTGAACCATTTCCCACATAAAACAAGTTCTCTAAGATAGTTTGCGCCGTATCTCATACAACATCAATTACCTTGGTAATTCATATCTTTCCCATGCTTTTCATTTGCTTGCGATAGAAAGTATATTATGCAAAGGGACAAATTATCAGTTCGATCAGCCACAAGTAGTGAAGCTTTGTGAGGTTAGTAGATTGTGTGATACATTCATGTCGGTGCACATACTGGCTTTCTAATGCGCTAATGAAAGTTAAATTATGCGGTAAAAAAGAAGAAATTGTAAATGCCATCAAATTTATGCAGATATAGACATTACTACCGAACGAAAGAATAAGAAAACGTAACATAACCAGGAGTCTTCGAAATATAATTGGAGAACCATTGTTATCAAGAAGGAAGTACACGTAAAAATGAATGAACTGAGTCTTGACACGTCTAGATAGTAAGGAACAAACTGGAACAGACTCTTTGGGATAAGTCTGTCTGTTCTACTCGTCTGCTTAATCTGTTATCGGTTTAGATCAATATTTACTTCTACCGGGCGGTGTTGTATTAGGAATTCCGCGGAGACGCTGCAGCCTTGAACGACAATGTTGAGACCACTTGTCCGGCGGGAGTATCTTGTTTTCTTTCGCTTTGGCTGTCAAGTTTCGTTAAGTTTGACAAGGGTGATTGGCAGGAGGTTGCTCGATGAACGGAGAGTCTAAATATTACAGACAAGCGTTGCCAGTTCTAAAAATGCGATACTTGAGGTGTGAAAAGTCGAATGAAAAAGAAAATGTAAAGTGTCATGAATGTAAAGACCCAAAGGAGAGCAAAGAATAAGAACACTGTAACCTTTCATACATGTCGTGGGAGGCGACTAATACGTCCATTGTTGGTTGTCATACCCATAGTTCAAAGTCTTCACAAAAAACGCTGTGTGCGTCAGGTCGAATGGTGGACAGGCAGCCAGCATGTGTACATGGCATCGTCTTGTATCCTCTCATGACACTTATGAGTACATGGTGATAACTGATACCTTTGTCAGTTATCAAAGTGAAAGTCTAAGAAAGCGAACAAATATGGGGATTGGGGGGGGGTGTAGATACTAGATTTAAAAAAAATGATATATGGGTTTGAATAATATCGGATAATAATTGAATCTGAAATTGAGCTTTTGTTATCCAAATGGATATTTGTGAAAGAAAGAGTTCATCCAGAGCTGTATTTTATACCCAGAAGATTTCAAGTCTCAGATATGACAATGCTATCATACACAGAAGATTTCAAATCTCAGTTGTGACAATGCTATCATACACAGAAGAGTTAAATCTCAGTTGTGACAATGCTATCATACACGGAAGATTTCACGTCACAATTGTGACAATGCTATCATACCCAGAATATTCCAAATCTCAGTTGTCACAATGCTTTCATACGCAGATTTCAGATCTCAGATGTGACAATGCTATCATACACAGAAGATTTCAGATCTCAGTTGTGACAATGCTATCAAATCCAGAAGATTTGAAGTCTCAGTTGTGACAATGCTTTGAGAAGCCTCCTACTTAGATGTTGTGTATATGTTTGAAAGTTTTTCTACATTTGGACAAAATTCAGAGCTAAAGTCATGAGCTTCAGTTCTCGAGCCGTGTTATCCTAACATATAAGCTGTTTCTGGTATCTCCGTATCGCCAAGGAAATTATCTGGATCTACATAGTCTTGTTTGCCACCACACCCAACGTGTCGCCTACTTGTTCATAACCATAACGAGTGCACCCGTACATGCTGGAACCATGGAAAGTGCAGGAGGTAATCAGGTGTGAGGTAATCTCAGCGTGGTGTGCAACGCAGATGAAATGTGCGTGAATTATGGGTTTGAGTAATAGTGACATGAAATTTTGATATATTTGTGTGTGAGAATGGGAATAGATGCGGAAATGTAAATTCGTTTCTATTTGGGATGAAGATAGATCTTACTGGCGCATGCGGTTGCATCTGTGGGTCTCACCAATGGCTCACTAGACAAACCACCAATGCAACATAAAACTTAGTGGATGACATGCCTTTATATTGAGGTGATCTTCTTATAGAAGCTTCATGGCACGCCACCTATACAATCCCGTAGTCGTAACCTTCGATAACGGTTACCATATTGTTCCGACAGGCCGACGTTTTGCTTGAACTAGTTACGGGCACGGCGTGGATGGGTGGAACAACAAAGAAACATGTCGCTGTGCCCTGATGTCAACGTCTGTTTCTGCGGCATTAGACTCGAAACACCATCGAGTAGGATGACTGCTGGAACAGAGGGCGGAGCACTTATGATAATGCCCCACATGCTGTGAAGCCAGTTTCTAATCAAGAATCTAGATCTTACTGGATTCGTTAGTAATTGTTATATGATCATGTTGGGAGGTGATTTTACAGAATGTACAAACTGGGTTTGTATAAAGTTGATGGTCTAATCAGGAAGGTCCAGTAAACATAACGTTTATCCTTCTAGTTTCTTGAAGAGCACACATCTGCTAACACTTCTTTCATTTAAGAGAGTCTTGGAAACACTTGCTCCACAGTCAGCCCGTCTTACTGAAGTTATTGTTATCATCATCCCTGCAGAAAAACGCGTGTCTCAATATTTTCAACAATATTATACAGGGTAAAAAAAATAATGGTGGAGGTTCGAGGAGTTCATATTTCAACTTATGTAAATAGAACAGGATATGTAAGTCTTTGTGTTGGCTCGGTGTTTGAGTGGTTAGTAAGCCTGCCTCTCAAACATAAATCGAAACAAACTTACTCGTGGTTCAAAAGTGAATCGTCCACATTGTATAGCGAGCGATACATCGGTGTACTAGCTGTGCAAACGCACTCAACAATTGACAAAAAAATATATGACTATGCAGTATACAGAGAAAATATTTACAGGGTACACAGAAAGTATAATGTATACACGACATTACAGTATTACACAGAAAGTAAGGAAAAATGCTAGAAACTTCCTCCAGCCTAACTTCAAACATCTCAACTATATACATATAGAATTAACGAGTTGTAATAAGCTCCATCTGCTGTTAATGATCTCTTTAAAGTACACCGAACCTCTTATTTTCTGCAAAGTAATATCTACGACCCTCTTAAAGTACAAATGGTAATACAGTTCACATTTGACAAGATTTAAGTCGTAAAGTTATAACTTTGACTTCTTCCGTTCAGTGGGTAGGGGTCTTGTCTATAAATTACTTCAACAATTATTTGACAATGTTTTACTCTCTCAACTTTGTTAGTAACTGTATACTACTGATATCTCAACCAGAACACATCCCGTGGGAAAAACGGACATGCCTACCAGTGACCATCCAAACAACAATAACAGGTGTTCATGGGAATGAACAACAGAATAATCTGAAGAAAAGGGTAGCAGCTCTCATCTTCCTCGATGACGTTTACCCAAGTGATCTATCGACCAGAGTATATACAGATGGATCAGCACAGAATGCAGTAAAAAATGGAGGAAGTGGTGTATATGTAGAATACCCAGATGGCACCACTGATACCACATGTATACCAACAGGGAATTACTGCAACAACTATGAGTCTGAAGTCAAAGCTATTTATACAGCTGCAGAGAAACTGTTAACATTGGACAGGACCTCACACCCTATTGTAATACTTACAGATGCAAGGTCAGTACTAGAGGCACTACAATCCAATAAACTTCTAGACTTAAAAGAGGTATTGTCCATAGTACAAAATAGGTGTAGAGTTATACTGCAATGGATTCCATCACACTGTGGAATAGCAGGAAATGAGAAAGCTGATCAACTCGCCATGAAGGTGCTAACATGCAGCAACCGGATGTACCAATCAGCTATCACCAAAAGAAATCCATGATAAAGGCACAACAAAAGCCTATCTTACCTCCACGGGACGACAACCACCTACTTAACAGACAAGAATAGGTCATCATATTTCGACTCAGAACTGGAGACAATAGATTAATCAGCCATATGTATACAAAATTTTTAATTGGCACAACAGCAAAGTGTATTTGTGGACAAGCCAACCAGACTCCCGAACATATCCTTCAAGAATGTGCAAACTATAACACATTAAGATGCACATACTGGCCTTCTGATATACCGATGAATGTTAAACTTTATGGTACAAAACAGGAAATGGAACAGTCCAATTTATACAAGAAACAACACTGCAGATATAGACATTATTAGCGAACGAAAGAAGAAGAAGTTAGTAACTGTCACTAATTCAGATACCCCGCAATTATTTTTATTAGATTCGCGTTCGCGATGACCACACACAATGAAATAAGCTGCTGGAAATAAAGTCTGTAGATTAATCTTGCTGGAATTATTGGTAACTTTTGTCTTATCGTTAATTTCAGGAAGTCATTGATCCCCTGACTGATGTCTGTGTCAATCGTTCTACCAAAAAAACAGATCCGACACCAATAGAGATTGTGTCATGAACCTACAGAGATACCCCACACACAGATGTTATTGTTCGACGAGCTCGCGTGGCATTTTTCCGGTGGTGCCTTGTGTCCATGATGATTTGATGTGACAGGAAGTCGGACAGAACTCTCAGTTCCAGAAACACGCTTCACTTAGCTAAGCTTAGGAAGTAGAACACAAAACAGACAGGGCGAACTGAGTCGGTCGTTTCCGATTGGCGGAAATTATAGCGTCACGACAACTTATGCGCTCGGATAGTGATTAAGCGAGTTTGAAGCAGAAAGGACTGCCATAGACTTGTAAGGTACGTGGCCGTCCTGGATGTAGGTCAGCACGTCAATAGAAAAACTAGTCAAGCATGTGCAATAACTTTATTATCAAGTCCATTTGATGTCTCATAGTCCCAGAGTAGCTGTTCCGTGAATCCGTATGCGCCAATTCTCAAACTCTAGTTAGTTAGCAGGCAGGATGTATTCCGGTAAACAGAATGGGTTTAGTGAAGGTTCACAGCGTAACCGTAACATTTGTAATTCCGATAGAAAATAAATCAGGATAGTATTTTTGTGTCAATTTGATCCACAGGACGAAGTAGTTAACCATACGTCCAGAAAACTAAGTCAACTCTTACTACATGCATTACTGGTCATATTGTTGATATTTGTTTGTTGCCTTTTAGATACCAGATACTATCAAATTATATTTTAAAAGACATTACAGTGACTATATGTATATGGGTGTTTGTACGTGTGTATTTTTTTCTGTCTTCTCTCTCTCTCTCTCTCTCTCTCTCTCTCATAGAAATACATTAAAGATAACAGCCATTTCTGGCCCAACAGCAGTTTTGTACAAGACAAGCATGTCCTTATCACCGGACATCTTTACAATACAAGGAATGAATAACACTAGCCCATTTTATGGTTAAACACTCAACCAAATCACAACAGAACAGACGGTACTCTCACCTCAGCAGATATCATCAATCATGCAATATGTACGCATAAAATAATGATTAGTACTAATGCCAGACCATAAAGTCACAATTAGATTAAAAGACAATATGTCTTTATATAATCAGAAAAGATTGCGATCCTAGTTGAAAGGGCTTGCCTCGGCTTACATGTGGTTTAAAGCTTCCCATTCTTAGGAAACAAACCGGGCAATAAATATGTGATCCCGGTTAGTTAATTTCTATACCATCTAAGAATATATCTCTCTCCCTCTCCCTCTCTCTCTCTCTCTCTCTGTGGTACTTCCTAATATATCGTGGCTTCTGGTTATCTTTGATCACTCCACTCCTAAAGCTTCTTTAGTCGCCTCCTACGACATGCATGCATGTGACACCATTGCTATTCTTTTTTTCCTTATTTCCACGCATGTATCGGGTCCTATTATCCTAGGGGATGTTTGAACCCTTTAAACATCATTTCCCCTTCTAATTAACACTCCAAACTTGCAATACCGTTTTCTGTTGTCCCAGCGTATATTTGTGTCAGCTCTATTTCTTAGGCATGTTCTGTAGCAGATTCTTATAAATAGCTTCCATATCAAGATGGCTTCCTACCATTAAGTAATATATTGACTATTTATATAATGTATATCACTGGTTAAACCATTTACAGTGTCCTGAGGGGTTGGCGATTTGATTTGACCGTCTACTTTATACAAACTATTGACTAATGGGAAACCAAAACTTCTTAAAGGCTAATTTGATAATTCCCGTGATTTTCATTGGTTTCTATTATTATACCTTGTGTGACAGAGAATGAAGATTAAGGGATTAGTAAAAAGTATCATTTTAGAAAGCCGAATTTTTCCTTTCGTAAATAGAACGCATAGTGTATACCAGGCGTTCTGAACCTGGTGCTCTCGTATGAACATGTACTCGCGTCATGCGAGTTATAAAGTGCTCGTGAGCACTAATTATAATATGTGGTCGGTGATCACTTTCTGAAAAGTTTGAGAACTACTGTTGTAGACGTCCATGGCTTGATTCAGGGTCGGGTCGACTTGTCGACTTGTTCATGAGTACAATTTTAAAGATTTCTGAGAATTTTCGTTGTGGGTTACGTGCTATGTATGATACTCTAGACCAGTGTTTCTTAACTTGGAGGGCACGCCTCACAGAGAGGCAATTTGATTGTTCGGGGGGGGGGGCATTTTGAAACACACAAAAATTGGTAATAACATATTTTTTTTTAATATAAAAATATGTGTATGTTACATAGGTGGGGAGGGGTAGTTACATCAGAATTTTAGAAAGGCTAAGGTTAGGCATGGTAACAAAAAGTTTGGGAACCACAGCTCTTGGCAGTATTGCATTTGAGAGGGCAAGAGTACTTTTGAGTTAATCTGTGTACAATGAAATCAATTTTCTAAATCTTTTGAGCCTTTTTTAAACTGGCAATATGATGAAAGAATATGTGCAAAAAGTGAGTTAAAGAAACTGTCAACGGGCAGATGTCTTCGTTGTTTGTTGAAAATATTTATCAATTGTTGATCTGCCAACAACGCAGTAACATCGATTATGTAAGCAATAATAAGATGAATAATGGCCGACATTTACAACATACACGTTTCTCTTCCATTTACCGAGACTCATGAAGAGGATAAAAAAAACCAGAAATTGTGTAAAATATCAAATCTTTATGTACTTGTGCGTGTATATTTTTGCTGTCATTTCGAAATAAATAATGACAAGTAACGTGTTATATTCGTAGAAATTTTCTCTCTAATGGGCAAAATGTTGCATGTTTCCTTTCTAGAATAGTTCAAAGGTTACGTTTGTGTCTAACTGCAGCCCATTACGTCCCGGTTCAAAAATTGCTCAATTGTCTGTCTCTGTGATAGCTTTCATAGGACTAATAGTAGACTCACGACAGCAGCAACTAACTACGCCATTATGTGGGTGTATCTTTGTTTACGTGTACATTTACTTAGAAGTTTAATGTATCGACGGTTGCAAACGTATACTACCAATCAAAACTCAACATCGTCATGAACCGTTAACGTAACAAACTCCCTAGTTGCAGTCATTACTGTGGTGAGTCTTATATTGTGGTGAGTTTCATTTGGTGAGTTTGACATGTGGTGAGTTTGACATGTGGTGAGTTCGACATGTGGTGAGTTTGACATGTGGTGAGTTCGACATGTGGTGAGTTTGACATGTGGTGAGTTTGACATGTGGTGAGTTTGACATGTGCGAAGTTTCGACCAAAAAGCCTGTATTAAAAACACAACATAACACAGACTAAGAACGACTGTTTCACTTGTGGTGAGTTTTACATGTGGTGAGTTTGACATGTGGTGAGTCTTACATGTGATGAGTTTTACATGCGTCGAGTTATACATGCGGTGAATTTTACATGTAGTGAGTTTGACATGTGGTAAGTTTTACATGTGGTAATTTTGACATGTTGTGAGTTTGACATGTGGTGGTAATGACCTATGGTAAGTCCTGTGAGTTTGACATGAGGCAAGTCTTACATGTGATAGGTCTTACATGTGGTGAGTGTGACATGTGGTAAGTCTTATATGTGGTTTGTTTTACATGTGGTTAGTTTGATATATGGTGAGTGTTACATGTGGCGAGTTTTGCATGAATTTCTCCTCAATTACACAGTTCTGTGATCCTCACCAATTCCTAATATTGACGAAGTTCATTGACAACCCCCATACCTGTATGTCTGTAAAATTTCAGATGACAAGTGGACTTAATCTGTCTATATAACACATGTACTTAAGATTATTGGACGTAGATGGATGGTTGGTTGCTGATCCAACGATCCATGGGCTCATGTCCTGTGACCCAATACCATTAGTGATATAAGATATATGCATGTGTTTGTGAGCTGTTGTTTTGTTCCATATAATGTGTTCCATTTATGTGACCCTGGAGAGAGAAGCATTTTCCTGAAGTCGTCCAGCGCTGGGCATTCAAAAAGGTGGTGGTGGTCAACAGTTTCATAGGGATGAGTGCACATCCGGCACCCTGGAGTGTGTTGTGATTGTATTCTTTTCAAGTGATTGTTAAGCTGTACAGGTTGTGTGTGAAGGTGAAAGATGATACTCTGGTCTTTCCTTCCCAGGAGGTTGATGTTGTCTTTAGGATTTGGGCTGGTCGTATATTTATAGATTTCCCTTCCAGTGTTTCCCATGGCCCATCTGTTCATCCAATTTTCGTTGTTTACATATTTCAACATCATTTTAATTATGTGGATGGTTGTTTGTGTATAGTGATTTTCTTGTTGTTCTCCCTTCTTTGCTAGTCTGTCTCCCTTGTTAATACCAGGTGTGTTTGAGTGGCCAGGAATCCACTGCATAACAATGCTGAATTCATAAGATGTAAGCAGCTGGTTGGCATGGTGATTATACATAGATAAAATATAGAGAACAAATTACCTTGATACAATGAACTGATACACTAGCAGCTCTCAGCGGTATGAAATGTTTATACAATCCTCTGACTCAGAGCTGGATCTATGTATAGGCCTATATATACTTCTACAGTGTTCAGTCTCAAACTCCCGCTGGCTTTATCTTTTAGCATGACCATGATCCTAGATTTCCAGAAAGATGTAGTCCAAAGAATGGAAATGTGTTGTGTTGCCGTTTTATTTGCGCCAATGACCCGACACATTCGTCTTCAGCGAAATGTATGACGGACATGTTTTATAATTTTGTATGAAGACGATTGAAATGATTAATTTTGTGCTTTTTTTTCAAGTACAGTTTTAATATTAAGGGAAAAAAATTTCCCACTTGAAAACCAACAAATTAAACAAATGCATCAAAAAATGAGTAACTCTTGTTTGCCTAAAGCTATATGTAACCTCCTCAGTTGGTTTTCTCTAGTTCTGTAAACACCGAGTAGTTACCCACCTTCAGCGATTTTATTACATAGGTTTGATCAATAGGAGTTATTATGCACGTATTTTCTTCTGGTGAATAGGTGAGTTATTATAAACATTTTTTTACAATTACCGTATAAAATTGATTACTGCCTACATCCAGACAGCTGTTATCCTCTCCTGACAGCCCTTTGCAAGTCTATAATTGTCAAAATATATGCATTTGCTATTATTAAACGCTGTCGTTGTACGAACATCTGTAATTTGCACGTTGTTTGAGTTCAAAGGCGATATCGACATAAACTGCTTAATAAGGCTGAAGATACTGCAGATCCTGTTATTGAAAACATGAACGGTCTCATATTTCGTTCGAAATATTGCCTAGAGGGATTATTATTTTGCCAATTCTATTCACTGTTTCAATTAAAGCGAACTTGCTCTATATCGAACTCCAGTCTATTGATTTTTGTTTGACTTGAAGGTGACGGAAAATGTGTATCTTTCCTCGTATGAAATAATGTACTTTCTATATGTCTGATTGATCCCAGAAGAGCAGATATCAAACTTGTAAAATCTACGATGTAGTAGTGCACTTTCCATATGTATATGATTGATTACAGAAGGGAAAATATTACACTTGTAAAATGTGATATGAAAAAATGTACTTTCTATACCTATATGTCTGATTAGAGAGATAAAAAATTACACTTGTAAAATGTGATATGAAAAAATGTACTTTCTATACCTATCCTATATGTCTGATTACAAAGAGAAAATATTACACTTGTAAAATGTGACATGAAAAAATGTACTTTCTATACCTAGATGTCTGATTAATCACGGAAGAGAAGACATCAAACGTGTCCTCATCGAGGTAAACTCTTTGAAGAGTATATGGTGCTTAGTCCGGACAACAGAGATTGGAAACTGAATCTGGCAAGACCATACCTGATTTGGAGCAGGACCACAATCCTGCCCAGGTAATCACTGGTGCTGAAGTCGGAGATACAAGGCCGAGATGTGTATCAGAAAACAGGTTATTACGCAACACAACTAGATAACATTTCTTCATAACAACAAAATCAAACTTGTAAAATCGAATAGTAAGTAATGTACTTTCCAAATGTATATGTCTGATTGATCACATAATAGCTACAGAAACAATGTTCAAATAGCTACAGAGCAGTTGCAGATACATTAAAATTTTAGCAAAGATAATCATTATGAAAAACAAAAACTGTGCTAACAACAATATAGTGTTCCTTACAGACTCTTTATTAGGTATAATAGTAATAAGGACCCAAACAAACAGTGATCTAGATCAGGGGTCGGCAACATATGGCACACGTGCCACACTTGGAACGCCAAGCAATTTCAAATGGCACGCAGACTTTTTACGTTTCCCGTATAAAGTTGATTATAAATCACATGAAAGCAGTGCTAAATCCACAGCGTAGTCGCCTAACGCCTGGACATTCAGAAAATTGTGTCAAACTCAAAGTGACAAAGTATGTTGTCGATATTGAGCAACTGACCAAAACCATACAAGGCTCCCATTAATAATCCAAAAAACGGGTTTTTAAAAAATCTTTCAAGAAACTATTTCTTTTAATGTTGTTTACAGCTTTACATATTATTGAATATCACTATATATTAATTAATTAAAATATAAATATAATATATGGTAAAATAAGAATATTGGACTCGACTTGTATAAAATGATATGTGATGTTGGCACACTGAATAATTTGAAACCTTAAGTTGGCACACAGTTAGTAAAAGGTTGCCGACCCCTGATCTAGATAGTCTGTTGGAGACTGTGATGAAAGTGATTAATAGTTTCAGCTAAATAAAAGTACAGTAGATTCCAACCAAATAAAAAACACACAGAAATGATGAGGCATATAAACTATCCAAAGAGGGAGAAAACAATCAAACATCAATCACGTGCCATGCCTGGTGGCGTAGACAATCATGCTTCTCCACAACTCTCTGTCTCTTATGTTGTTAATAAGTTCAGTTGGTGACTTCTTTTTGTGCCCCAGTGACAACCCATCCATAAATTTCTCTATTTGTCTTCCTCTGTCTCTTCTCTCCTTGATTTTTCCGGTGGTTGCTAAATGTTTGGTTTTTTTCCTTTTCTCATCACATGCCCTAAAAATCTTGATTGCCTTTTTCTAATTTTTGCTATAATTTGTAGTTTTACCCCAGCATCTCTGCGAACTTCTACATTAGTTTTCTTGGCTGTACATGAAATTTTCATCACTCTTCTTACAAACCACATCTCAGTTGCTTCCAGCTTATCTTGGGCACTTTTGCTTACTGTCCATGCTTCACTTCCATATAGAAAGACTGGCCAATATAACATCCTAGCATTCGAACTCGCGTATGCATTGATATTATTCCATTCATAGAATGCTAATTTTTTCAAAACTGGTTTATTTGGCCTTTCTTTTCTGTTCTTGATCTCATCGGAGCACCTGCCATCTGATGTTAAAATGATGCCAATATACTTGACTTTATCCGCTTGATTTAATTTTGCATCGTTGATAGTAATACTGCATTTTGAAGGTGTGTATTTCTTTCAAAAAACTATTGCTTCTGTTTTCTTCTTGTTTTGACTGGGGCCATAATTTTTACTTTCTTGTACTACTGTGTCTAACAGAGCTTGAAGTTCTTGTTCGCTACCTTCAAACAGAACTGTATCATCAGCATATCTTAGATTATTCAGATTGTAACCTCCAACTTCTATTCCTGGACTGGTTTCTATGTTTCGCATAATTGCATCTGTAAACAGGAAGAAAAGAATTGGTTACACATCCTTGTCTGACATCTTTATCTTTACGAATTATCCTACATTACTGTCAACCTTCATCGCAGCTGTTTGTTTCCAATACATATTTCTTACTATCGTTAGATCTGTCCCATCAACATTGAGGTTATTCTAACATTTTTGTCATTTCTGAATACTTCACCTTGTCAAATACTTAACTATAATCTAGGAAGCACAAATACAGGTCATTGTATACGTCTATTCCCCTCTTCATCAATGTTTGTATTATGTACGGCATTTCTTGTGCCTTTTCCTTCCACAAATCCACATTGCTCTTCCTTTTATTCGTCGGATGATTATACGAAGTATGATCTTGGTCATCTGGCCCATAAGGCTGATTGTTCCATAGGGTTCACATTCTACTACATCAAGTTTCTTCCGTAAGGCTATGAATATTGATTGCAATAAATCAGATGGAATCTCACCACTGTTATAGATGTCATTTAACATTTTGGTGATTATTTCTATGCCATACTCCCCCAGCATTTTTATTTCTTCCTTTGTAATATTATCTCGTTCAGTATCTAGTCCAAGAACCCCCTCTCCCGTGTCAAAAACTGTAAATAAATCAGGAACCACAAGCCCCCCCCCCCCATTTTTTCTTCTTAATGATGTCAAAAATGTTATACTTCTCCCTCCTTTTCCGAATCTCTTACGAGAGTAACAATCCTAAGAAAATCAGTAATGTTTGAAGGGGGTTATCAGACATTTCATATTTCACAAATATTTAAAAAAAAATATATTACAAATTAATATGTATTAAAATTTGTCAAATATATATATTAACTGAATATACATTGCATGGTTGGTAACATTAAAAAATAACAAAATTTATTGAAAATTTCCCCATGAAATAGCCAATATGGCAATCCTGGTTTGGCTTCACTTCCTATCCACGAGTGAGATCATTTAATACAATGGTTCTCAAACATGTACTGCCGTTGATGCTCGTCTTGAATTAATTGTATAGGCAGGCGTCCCCACCCAGAGTATATTGTCATATCTAGTGTATTTATTTCTGATCCTCTTACATTCAGTCAACTGCATACAATGGGAGGTATGCCCTTTCTGGAAATATTTGAAGATGATAACATAATCAACATCTGACTTGGACTTTGAGTCTACATACTCTTGGATTGTTGCTGCAACGGAGAGAGGCGCGCTTATTAAGGATTCCCCGTGTACCAAGTTTCAGATTCTGGTGCCTATCAGAAATTTTAAAAAACCATATAGAATACCGGGCAAATTTAAGACATAAATTTAAAAATTCTTAAATGTACTGTAGTTTACTTTGTTCTTATTCTTCTTCCTCCGTGTTCGTTTTCATACTCCTGCAGATTAGCTGTATGTATTCCAGACAGCGAAATGTGTCATGTCATAGTTTACCGCATAGCTACAATATATGCACATTCAGAACTAATTGTAGCGTGTTTGGTGGTCCATGTATGGCCCTATGTGAGGCAGAGGTACAGTAAACAAAAGTTATAAGATCGAGGTCCGATTCAAACAAACTATATATACTCATAAATAACTTTACAATGCAAGAAGAAGCTCCCGCGGCACGGTAGATATATTGCGCTGCCCGGCATCAGACTTCTCCCGATCGTTGATAAGCACAGCTTCATGACAGTGTTCCACAGCCGGTATACCACGGGATACAAGTGTGCAGAGAGTCTATGTTAAGTGTTCAACGCAGTGTAGAAACGTTGCTGTATAATACTTTTGTTAATATCTTACATTATGTATCATTTTTTTTAATTATATAAGACATTTATACAAGTAAATATATGGTATAATTCTACGTTATTTATGTATATTTACCAAATAACTAAAATTAGACTTACGTAAAACACAGGTTTATATAATCCTTTCAATCAGACACGGCAAACTATAACTAAAACTAGTGGGTAATGATGCGCAAACAAAAATAAATAACAATTACAATACACAAATAATATTGTAATTTGTATGTTTTCTTGTGTGCGCATCAGTACCCACTAGTTTTAGTTATAGTCTGTCGTGTCTGATTGAAGCGATTATATAAACCTGTGTTTTACGTAAGTCTAATTGTTGTTACGTTTCACGCAGTTACCTTGTATTGATTGTCATATTCAAATAACTAAAGAAAAATTCGTGTATACAAATATGTAAGTTTAGTTTTCGTATGCCTGGAGTTCTGAGAAGAAATTTGGTATGTCATCATGGATTCAAGCATATGGAAAAAGGGGTTCGCGTTCATCCGCCCCCCTCCCTAAGCTGATTGTATCAGGAACTTAGCCAAAAGGTGGGAAACTTCCTTCCCCTTTCTTCCCCCCCCCCTCCCCCCAACGATTTTTCACAAAAAGATCATATGTATCATCAGAAAGAAAGAATTACACATGAAAACGGGCGATTTGATTTTTTTTTCTTTTAGGTAAAACCCTCTCCGTAATAAAAACATATTTCATGTTTAGAACGTGCGGCGTGGGTTAGTACAGGGTCCTGATCCGTGTTATCCGAGGTTATATTTCATGTCAGTTTACTGCTGGTCTCGGAACCAAACACTTGATCCTATACTCAGCTAAGTACATTTTATTTATATCTGTGTTTTGACTCACTCCTTCTCACCTTCCTCTTTATTATTCCTAAGTTAATTAGCCTTCTTTTCTGTGTGTCAAATATCCTTCATCGTTTTAATCTCATCTCCTTACCATAGTAACACAATATGAGTGTTTTTAAAGTAAAGTACATTCTATGTCTTTTTGTCGAAACGTTGTGTATAATGTTTTATTTATAAATAGTGGTAAAACTTTTACATGTTTTCGTTTATTTCATTATTTACATTTTGTTTAGATTTCAGTTATTCTCAGGCTACTATAAATATTGACTGTCGATCGACACGCAGACAACAACAAAACACGCTGCACTGGTATGTAAATTCCTCGAGTGACACAAACATTTAACATCAATATGTGTCAGAATGCCTCAGTGCTGCAATGAATAAATTAGGCCTACATATAAATTTTAATAACACAGAAACACTAACACGAATGCTTCAGGCGTGACATGTGCAAAGGAACAACATATATAAATGCAACGAGGAGTTATTATGCCATTATAATATAAACTCTTTATGCTTTGCAGCGTCAGGTTTAGAGGAGTTCACTAGAGACGACCTTTTGTGTGTTTCATATATGTGCGTTTTCGTTGATTCTTTTATTTCTGTAATCCATCTTTTGCATGGTCTGCCCCAATTTTTATTTTAATAAAAATAGTGCAGCAAACACGATTTTTCTTTATTATTTTCTGTTTAATCACATAATGTGCAAAGATTTATTTTTCAAACAGTCACAGAATGTGCAAAGACTTATTTTTTAAACAATCACAGAATGTGCATAGACTTAATTTTTAAACAGTCACAGAATGTGCATAGACTTAATTTTTAAACAGTCACAGAATGTATAATGGTTTATTTCTTTAAACATTCACAGTATGTAGAATGATTATTTTCAGTTAAATGAAATGAAAACTCAGTTTCAGCAGAAGCTTGTCCCTGCTCTGAATAAGATTTTTCTACTGCTTCCATTCTCAAATTATTACTTGTTTGAATGATCCTCTTAGCGAAAGATCGTTTCGTTAAATAATATATGATTTGTTCCGTTAAAATGTGGCCACTGATTCCAGTAATGAACTGAAGGATACAATCCGGTTGACAAAATGCATTGTATCATTGCATATAGCTTAAATGTGATATTTATACCTTTTGTCCTGACCTGTCCGATTTACACATATCTTTTGGAACACTTAATTTTTGTAATGGGATACTCTGCATCACTTCCAAAATCTCTTAGCTCATATTACGACATGCACGTTCGTGGACAATTTTTACACTACGCATTTCGGTCTGACACATCCGACTTCAACATGGCTTCCCCCGCATACTATAACACTACACCCCCTCCCTGCATAACATGACACTTCCGCGGCTCCTTAATTTGACGAAAGACACGCATTAACAACTGTTCATCTATGTTGTTCTACATAGATTACGAGTGACGTTTGTTTACGTAACATTTTCAACTAAATGACCTACCTGCCGCTACAAAGTGTTACTGTCATTAAAGTTAAGAATGTTTGCCACAGACGTCATTACTAGTTCTGGGAACCTGCAAGCCTGATGTAGATATGCAGGACCATCTGACAGGCGAATGTCATCGTTGGTAAACAAAGATGGCAGAGTAATGACTAAACATGCGCTGATGTCATTTTCTCGGGCAGGTCAAAGCCAAGTGAAGACCGTGAGAAAGTGTTTTGTTTACACTGGACTACACATTTGTCACAAGTTGTTGGACAGATTTGTCATGAGTTCCTGCCCTTTTGTGATGACAGTGATATCTTATGTCATTGCTAATATAAAAAGGTAATCCCGGAGATTAGAGTGGTGGAGGATGTGGTTTAATTTCACGCTCCCCCACCCCTTTTTTATAACAAATAGAACATGGCATTTAGTGCTGGAGCTTCCTAAGTTACCGGGGCCGAAAGAGGAGTAAATAATAGCAACAATATTACCTACTAAGTATGTCATAAACGCCGATTAATTAAGCAGTTTTGGGGATGAAATTGGCTGTCTCAGCCCGTAGAGGGTGAAAGTGACCCATGTGCCATTCTGAAGTCTGGTGTGTAAAACTGAAAGGCGCACTTATGGCAGTTGAGTTGTAAACCACGAAGCTATTCATTCCCACGGCTACATTCTGCTAATTAGTTGAAGTTTGAGAATGAACGCAGACGAAGTAGTATAAAGCAACAATTACAAAAGTAGGTAACCCCTCCTCTTTCCACAACTCTCCCTCTTTTGGCTTGTCGTAACCAAAAGGAGTAAATGCCATACTCCGGTGTCCTCATCGTACATCATGTCCTGATACAAATTAAATATTAGTCAATAATTGTTCTACTCGTATATTTCATAATAAAGACTTTCTTTTTTGAGCTTCCGCGGAGGAATATTCAGATAATGATATCCAAGATGATGATTTAAGTAAGGATTTCGAAGTTGTTGTCACGAGTTATCTTTGTTTGCGTTCACTTTCTCAGCTAATTTGCTCTATTCTCGCGACCTTCTCGTGATTTGCACTGTTTATGAGATTTCAAGATACAAGCAGGGCCACGACGTCTTTTTTACTAGTCAATACTTTAGGATGTTCCATAATAATCTAAAGAAAGGGGTGTTAATTACCGAGTACGGAACATGTTAAAAAAAAACCAAAACCAAAAATTAAACATAGGCGGTTTTATAGTGTACCGATGTGGAGAGCCAGGAAAGGCCAACAGTGGCAGTGATGTTGAGGAAGAAAACAAAAGAGATATATAAAAAATGAACTATACTGGATGTCTGGATGAACGCCCTGGAAAAAGTCATTGAGTCGGGTCAGATCCGCTGCAGATATATCAGTGATGTCAATGTTCTCATCTATGTATATCCAATACATGCTGGGGAATGGACGGTGGTAGCCACTCCATATCTAATACTCCAGATCATCATGAAAAGACACACCTAGCTAGGAGTCATTTTAGTGCCCATGGCCACGTCACAGATCTGTTCGAAGAGCTGTCCATTGAACTCAAAAGAGTTATGGTTGAGGAACAGTTCTATCAGACGGATGATAGAAGACGTCGCAATTGAGAGATATGAGCGTCTGTCAAGAAATGAAATGGACAGATTTAAGGCAGTACGAGTGATGAAATGATATGTACATGTATTTAAAGAAAAAAGATATATAACAATTTTTGTTCCTGTTTTTATTTCATAATTTTTCATTTTCAAAGTCTAGGAAGGCTGGCTTCTGAACACCATATTAAAGAAAAAGCTAGTTTTTTCGGTCATATTAAGAAACACGACGGCATGGAGAGAGTGTTACTGAAGGGGATGATAGAAGGCAACAGGGGCAAAGGCCGACCAAGACGCCGATGGACAAAAAACATTCAAGAATGCCTGCGCATATCACTGGATGATGCAAGGCAACTTGCTCAAGACCGCGGAGAATTCAAGAGATCCGCAGGAAAGACTACGTTCTGGAAAAGAATATGTCACTTGATGATGATGAAAGTAGTGGACAGCTTCACAGCAATTTTTTACTTAGCAATCTCGGTGCCCGAAAGGGGAGCAAAGAATAGCAACACTGTTTACCTTCCACGCATGTCGTAAAAGGCGACTAAAGAGGTTACGGGATGGAGTTGGCTGTCCCATCCCATATATGGTCATTGACCTAAAGCCATGCTGAAGTCCGATGTGTCAGGCCGAAATGTGCAGATATCGCAGCAATGCTGTAAACCATGACACAGGTAATTCCGGTCTCCGGACTACATCCTGCTAATATGCAGGAGTCTGAGAACGAACGCAGAAGAAGAAGAAGACTTAGCAATCTAAATACATACGTATTAGCAACAGAGTATGAAATGTACATGTTACAAAGCCAACCCGTCTCTAAATAATATAGAGAAAGACGAGTTAAAAACTTAGTATGGAACATGCTTAAAAGCGAGTTCTTCTTCAAATAATCTAGAAAATGGTGTATGATCAACATAGACAGACTAGGCAACATGTTAAAATAAATTACGCGGCCGAGCAGAGAATGACAAAGATCATTAACAAGCAGTTAGAGAACATAGTAAGGCTGTTGAAATCTGGTGTAATCACGGGAAAAAATCGGTCATGTCGTTTGAAGAATAGCTTCGATTAAGTTCGTGTGCACCAACCGTAGGAGTTCACGTCATCATTATAATTGACAGTTGTGTGTTCTTCTGTCAGTGAATCTGAAACTGTCACATTTTGTTGGGTAGATGTCAGAAAGTTGTTAACAATTTCAAACTGTTGTCAATATGTTGAGGGAGACCAACAAGAGTGCAAGGTATGAAAAAAACATTGTGATTTTTCATGCATGCCGAAAACAAATAGTTGGCAGAATATTACTGGATATAAAAAAAGCAAAAACACAACAAACACCCACACGATCGGGTGTGGGAGTTCATAAAAATTAAAAGTGAAAAGGCTAATCGCTTAGTTTTTTTTAAAAGGTTTTAATGATTATTTATTTTATTTTTAGGGGTAGACTCTCATTTTCTTATTTCTAATTACTAAATGTCATGCTCTATTTTCTCTTAGGGGGGGGGGGGAGGAAGAATGTTGAACAGCTGTCGGTTCCACAATGACTCGAATTGTCCAGAACATCACGGATATCAGCCGTCTCAGGCGGGTCGCCCTGAGTGATTTTGGCACCGTCAGATATAGACGTAAGAGATGCTACATATGTCTATGTCATACGGACTCTCGTTTTATGACATTTCCTAAATTGACTTTCACCATCGATGAGAGTTTTGCATGTGTGTTCCGTAACTCGTTTACGCAGTAATTTGTAGACTTTGCACCATGATGTACATAGGGGAGACGAGTTTGAAGCTCGGAATAATTTTCTCGGTATTTGTACAGCATCAAATAACGTTCTGGGACGCCTATTGCTGATCACTTCAACGGCTTATGTCATGATCTTTTTCCGGTGTATAAGACCTGTGCACAGAACATGTAAATATGACATGAAATGCCTATTTTGATTTCTTCCGTACATTTCGTTGGTCGACATTGATTCATTTCGGCATGCAACTCCAAGTATATAAATATTGACAAGCGGAAAACACGACAATAATAAGAAACGTCACTAATACATTCCTAATTAATTCTACACAGATGTCTTACTACACACGGTCTCGCTTATGCCATCGGGGATTTCCGTGATGTGCAGTTTACGTCGTGCTTCTTTGGTGATCGAACTCGATATGCGCTTGAGAATCGAAATACGCTCCAATTTGTAACACTGCAGTCCTTGTGGATTAATGTCCGTCATTCTTAGGTGTCATAGATGTCCCTTTATGTTCTGCCACTTTTCTGGGGGTTTTTTGTGTGTGTTGATATCTCATCATATGCTGCCAAATTTCTAATTAGTTTCGTTACATATCTATCTTCCTAGGTTTCATCATTTACACGCTTTTGGACTTGCGGATTTATCCTGTCAACCATTATTATGTGAACTTGCACAGTACAGTTTCTTTGCATGTTATTTTGTGCTCTTGAAAAAGTCCTTTTTGTCAAAACGCCGATGTGTGAGTATTGTTATGTTCGTTACCACTGATTAGCAAATTTGCATTGCACTGTTACCTTTTTTTTGTTGAACTGCAGTCTTGGTGCATTTATTATCGTTTATAGAGTGTAAAGGCAATGACACAGACCGAATAAGAAAATGTCAACAATAATGGAAACAACATTTCAGATATATAATATAATTCGATTATTATTATATTATTATTATTATTTGTTATGAATGTTGGTAGTCAGTGTTTAACTACTTTCAAGCAATATATTGATCATTCTTAAACATTTTTAATGTAATAAAATCATTCGTTTTTCTATGACGTTATTATTCTCCACTGGGATGATAGCTTTTATCATGTGGATTTTAGATGTGGGCATTTTTGACAATTAGTACTAGAGGCGTCTGTTGTACATCAGTTGTATCAATCATAAGACGAATATACTAGTTTTCCAGCAAATATACAATTTGCAGGTTTTCAAGAAACTCTTTTGATGACAGTGAAACAGGATAAGCTTTACTTGGCCTGATTTGGACAAGTAATGAGACACTGTTTACTTTCTAAAACTGTTCTGTAATAAACAGTTGAGTATGTAAGAATAAGAGGCAGCTAAAGAAAATCCTAAGTAAACAATGTTCAGGAAGTGGTCAATGTTGTTATTTACAATAGGATATTCTGATCCTGATGGTTTATGTGCTTTATTATTGTTATTATAGTTTGTTTTCGATAGCTGTTTTCGTTTACACAATTGAATAGTTTGGTCAATATTTACCTACAATTTAGCAATACATATTTGCAACTATTTGGCAACCCTGTAGTTACAGTTTTTGATTTACAAGACTATCCTGCGCCTCGACTAGAAACACTTCCTGAGAAGTGTGTCTGAAAATAGCCTATTCTTTGTTGCTTTTTTTGTTGTTGTATTTGTGTGACTATGCACACGTTTCCTTTTTTTTTGTCTTTGACATTCCTCTCTTGGTATGTGTATATTAGCACTTGGTCACTTTAAATGACAGATTGCCATACCTAATCATTAGAAGAAACAGTTGTGTCAACAGGTACTTCTGAGAGCTGTCATGAAATCACAGAAACATCTTTTGTCACGTTGATAGACCTATAGTTCAGAATTGTTTGCATATCGCAAGTCAAAGCTTGGGAAGATAGGAAAAAAGCTCTTCACGTGGGAAATATGCAACACTCTTGTAGATTCTGAAACATCGCAACAACGTTGACATATGCAACTCATCACGTTGTATGTCCACGTTTGCTGTGACAATAAATGACTTGTTTCATGTAGTTTCGGAAATGTTGGATGAAGTCAGTGAGTGTAGTTGAAGTTGAGTTTAGATGAGTTACGGAAGAAAATAAAAATGTATCTCTTATGGTGAGGTACGCTACTTTCAATCTCGGATGTTAGTTCAATTTGGTTATAGCAAAACTATCGACCATAAAAAAGGAGGGAGGGGGTTGTGAATCAGCGAATGACAACCACCGAGGTCTATAATAAATTATGAAAAGTGATGTGAACTGAAAACAAAACAATTATTTCTTATGATGATAAACCTTCCTTTTATCTACAAACATTGTTGTATTGCTGGGAAGTCTGTCTGTGCATTTTCGGCCCACCCCGGGCCAGAGCCACAGAATAACTATCACACCACTAGGAAGATAGGTTTCATCCTATGCACTGTTCCGAGACACTGCAGCCAAGATAGGGTTCACTGTGCTCATTCTCCACCACCAATTGACTACTTGTTAAGCCGAACTCTTTATTGCTCCAGGCACACAACCAAATGTTCAAGTCAAAAGGATCGTCATGTCCTAAATCACTGTGCCCCTATGATGGGCCTCAGCCATCAAGAATAGTTCTGTCAGTTTCCTCCTCCCCAGTGCTGCGCAGTACATCCCTGGCTTCCTCCCAACCACAGAGGGTGCATATATATATATGTACAAAATCAAAAGGTACAAAATACAATGGAAAACAAACAAACAAACAAACAAAACATTAACAATCACCTGAACAGAATACAACCACAACACACTCCAGGGTGCCAGATGTGCACTCATCCCTATGAAACTGTTGACCACCACCTTTTTTAATGTCCAGCGCTGGAGGACATCAAGAAAATGCTTTTCCCCACAGGGACAGATAAATGGATCACATAATATGGAACAAAGCAACAGCTAACAAACATATGCATATATTACACAATGACATTTAGTCAAAGGGCATGAGCCCATGGACCGTTGGATCAGCAACTAACCAACCACCAACCAACCATCTACAAACATTAGTACACTTTGGTTATATCAGAGTTTTAGAGTATCAGTACAATTTCATTTAATTTAGTACAATAGAACATACACTAAAATGAGGATTATAAAATACTGCATCTATTATATATTAATGCATGGTTCAGAAATATGATCAATAAGCATACTAGACTACAGAATTGATGCTTTAGACTGTTTATATATAGCAGAATTGAGGAGTACTTCACGGAAAGAGAAGAACTAACCAAGAGATTCTAACAACACCACGTATAAAAATATATTAAATGATATAAACCCGCCGAAGACGGATGTGTTGGGCCATTGGCGCAAATAAAACGGCAACACAACGCATTTCCATTCTCTGGACTACATTCAACTGGAAATCTTGTAGGACCATTGTCCTACTACAAGTGAAATCCAGTGGGAGTTTGAGAATGAACGCTGAAGAAGAAGAAGAAATGATATAAAGATAAAAAATAAAATATTTTGGCCATATTAAACGAATGACACCTTGTTGAAGACCGTGCTTGAGGGTTGAGTCGAGGAGAGACGATCAAGAGACACAAGAGGAAGAGAAACATGATATGGACTAGTTACAATTTAGCAGAGTACACCACCAAAGCAAGAGACAGGGTGTTGGAGATCCGTTACAGCAAATCTTCTCTCCTGAGACAATTAATGAGGATGATTGATAATTAAGGGATTAAAGACCATATTTGCAGATACATGACCCTTTCAACCTTAAACTGGAGTCTATTTTGGTCATATCAGGTCGTGTTGGTTTTTATCTTTGTTCGACCTTGTGGTCTATGACAAAATTAGATTATGAAGCGTGCAATTATTACGAAACGATATGCGTTGTGCCAGGCGTCTCTTTAGTGAGAGTTCGAGTGTGTTTTCTTGTCTCGAAAGGAGTTGAAGCCCTGGAGAGTGGCTAAAAGTTGTTGTGGATCTTACGGATAATAGAAAAGTAGACATAGAAGATGAAGAAGACAACGAGCACTATAACAATCATGTCAGTAGTTATGATTACCTTCAGGATGAGGTTTTACCTTAAAATAAAGATCATTCGATAGATTTCCTGTGTAAATTTCACTATTTGACGGAATGTGTGAAGACTTTTTTTGTGAAAAATCGTAAAGGGATGGGTTTTTACCGTAAGGGTCTACCTCCACAATGGCCAAAGATAATTAATGTGTTCTCTCTACGGTGTTCGATTAGCGGTTGTTCCTTCTCGAAAGTAATGGCAATATTGGAATATTGTACCTAGAAATTTCCAATGGTTTAATCGAACTTTTTCCTAGACATAGAATATCATGGAAGGAAAATAAGAGAAACTCAGATTTTATAAACACATCAAAGATGCCAGAGTGTTCGTTACTAAACACAACAGCAAAAACATAACTACACTTGTTTGGTCATGTAAAACTGTTTATAAAGAGAAATAACGGAGGGCAGAGCACCTGACGGAAAGGGGAAGGAAGGAGGACAGTCTAAGAAGACGATAGACTGACGACATTACAGATAGCATGAAGAAGTCGTTGGATAATGCAAAACGCGTGGTCCGACAGAGAAGGGTTCAGGGAGTTCATTGGGAAGACAACGATTTTGGAGAGAATACGTCACATGACATGACAGTCAACGTGCAGAGCAAAGAATAGAAAGACTGTGAAACATTTCGAATGCGGCTACTATAAGGTTTTTAGGGGTAGAGTTAGTCGTCCCATCCTATAGAATGTCACAGTGATCTAAATGTGTGCCGAAGTCGGATGTGTCTAGGAGAACAGCACAGATATCGCATCCATGCTGTAAACCATGACACAATGCATTACGTTATCTGGACAACATCCTGATATTATGTAGGAGTTTGAGCACAAACTCAGAAGAAGAGGAAGGTTCGCCTACATTTTGTTGTAGTTAAAAACATCTCTAAAATGATGTACAATGGCTTCACTGAAATCAAATTTTAAAAAAACAATTTGGAATATGCAATGAAGACTACGTACATCTTGTAGAAAGTAGAATGTGTGCTAGTTGGCGGTATGTATAAAGTTATACACATAATACAAGTACCACCAGACGAAATTGATAATTTGACACACATCGCAATCACAAATCACACGCGCGCACACTTGCACACACACATACATACATACATACATACACACACACACAACGGCGTCGCTAGTACATATGTCGCAGAGACGAAACTATGAATCTGGCGCCCACTACACCGCAAGCGAAAGAATACTACAATTTTGGCACCACTAAGCCCTGTACAGACTCATTCCCCGTCCATCATTCTCTACGCCACTGCGAGCACACACACGCACGAACACACAAAAACTCAATCTTTCACATTATACAAATCTCACTCTGTCACGACTGCAGCTTCCTAACACATGTACATTAGGCTACACAATATCCTAACACAGTATCCTAACACAGTATCCTAATACGTACATAACAGGCTACACAATATCACAACACAGTATCCTAACACAGTATCCTAACACTGCATTCTAACACAGCATCCTAACACACGCACAACAGGCTACACAATATCCTAACACAGTATCCTAACACAGTATCCTAATACGTACATAACAGGCTACACAATATCACAACACAGTATCCTAACTCAGTATCCTAACACACGCACAACAGGCTACACAATATCCTAATACAGTATCCTAACACACGCACAATAGGCTACACAATATCCTAACACAGTATCCTAACACACGCACAACAGGCTACACAATATCCTAATACAGTATCCTAAAACATGCACAACAGCCTACACAATATCCTAACACAGAATCCTAACACAGTATCCTAACACAGTACCCTAACACAGTATCCTAACACATGCAGAATAGGCTACACAGTACTCCCCAGGCAAATAGATAACGGAGAGAAAGAGAGATTGGATGGCTCAACTCCCCCCCCCCCCGCCCCCTTAGTAAATCAGAATATTACATTTGATACTAAGACTGTCAAAAACATGTGGGTAAACCCCTTTCCAATCTCCCACTCCCATCCCCTTAAAGATTTTTCTAATAAAAGGTCATCACAATTCTTTGCAAAAGGCAGAAATTACACACGAAATCTAACAAATGACCTTTATTTCAATTCTTTTTTTTTTTTTAAAGTAAAACCCCGATTGAAAACGTACCTATGACCCTGTTACACATTCCTCCTACATAGCGTGCTCACTTTCTGCTAACGATCTAATCGTTATTGGCAACTGTTAATATTCCTGAGGAAAGCAATTACACTTCCGAACTTCTAACTGCAACCATCAATCTCCTTTTCGACAGCTGATCTGCACGTTCTCATCAGATCAAAGAGCTGTCATTCAGCCGCTACTAATATCACGTCAAACGTGAGCCTTCATTTGCTGTTCCCGTTTGTATTTCATGTGGATATCCTGCATTCGATTGTATGTGAATGCATACAAAGTTGATAACATACGCTGCATTAGAGGGGGAAAATCTATATTTGAAAAGATTGATTGTTTCTGGATCAAGGGTTCTCAAACGTAGTTGCATATATATTTATAGTATGAATCTTCTTCTTCTGCTTTAGTTCTCTGATAATCAACACGAACGTTCGTTTGATTTCCGTAGGAGAGGGTGAAGTACGTTGTACTGCTAGTTTACAGCATAACTGTTTTAATTGCAGTTCGGAAGGTCCAGCAGATCCGTTTTCGTCATGCCTTTAATTCGAGTAGTGGGCTTCCCTAGTCTGTGAAAGCCTTCCTATCTGTTGCCAGACGATGGATGTGTATTAACTCTATGCATTGACTTTTACTTTCTCCAAGCGATCGAGTTCAAGCTACGCAAGCAGTGCCGGAACTTGGGCGCCAACCGAGACCAATTCGTAGCCTTCATCAAACCATTCAATGGATAATAGTGACGGGATTATAAATAATAGTAAAAAGGGTTATCATACGTAGTTGTATATATTAGCAACGATACACAGCGACAGACAACGTTCCGAGTAAATAGCCTTCATCAGGACGAACCACAAAAGACAGATAACATACTTTACATAAATAATATATATTCACTGCAGAAAAGCTGAGATCCAGCAGGCGAAATTTGAAACAGGGTAATAATATTGAGGCAAACACTGAAAACAACCGCAGCGTAGCTTGACGTCTCAGGTTTCCACTGAATGCTAGCTTCTATGTACTTAAACGTATTACCGACTGAATTGGTCGCTGCAAGTATTGTCTGTTTGAAGACACAATCTCATTATGTTTTATTGCGTGTAGTCGGGCAGCTTCCGATAGCACATGTTCGATTCGTGTCTTGTCCAGCTGATGAAATGCCTCAGTGCGTAATAAATGCTTTTTTTTTAAGACTGACATTTTACTGCTTTTCTAATACAGTTGCTTAAATCACAATTTGGGTCTTTGGCCCCAAACAATAGACATACATAGCGAAACATGTTCTTTTTGTCAGGAGCAGCCAGTTTACCAAGGAAATCTGTCATACCAGGACGATTGAAAATTTCGATGTCTATTATTACGAAATTTTTTAATTGACAAACGAGGAATTTGACTTAAAATTTCACCACACTTTTTGTTTATATGATAAATCACAAACAAGAGATGTCAGAAATTTTTTAGAATATTAAACCTGGTAAACTTCATTTTTCCATATTTCAACAGTTATGTACAACACAATTAATTGTATACACACACATGGCTTATGCACAAATGCAAAAAAAATAGATTTTTTCAGTTAGTAATTATCAGAACACGCGTCATCATACATTATTTCTAAACGTATGATTGGTCTGAAGCCAGCATTTTTACGCCAGTATGGTAAATATTTAAAGATCAACGGGTTTTCCAATTTGTGCTTCACCAGGCACTACGTAACGTCTTTTTTCCTATTGTTATGTACTTTTTTGGACGTCAAATTTTCTCGGCTTCCAACTGGCAGTGCGGATATATAGTTTTTTTTTAATGGAAGTCAACGGTTTTTGGCTTCAAACTTCAAGGGCAGATACTTAGTCTGTTCCTCAAGGAAGGATAGCTGTCAAATAACGAAAATTCCAGCATTTATTTTTTATTGCAATGTTTATAGCAAATGAATAGTAATGTGTGTGGACTATTTACGTTGTTTAAAGGGGAAGTATAGCGTAATGGCTACTGGTGACGCTACGCTACTGTAAAACATGCATAATAATACACACAGATCAATGTTTCGACCACAAGATTCAGTTTAATCATATATACAATGTTCTTCTCAACGACAATGCACGTCCTCTGCCGAGAGCACAGGTCATATTAAGTAACATCACGCTTCAAACCATAATCAATTATCGCTGACTTGTGTCTATTTTCTGTTGATCTTGTTTCACCGATGTTTCAGTTTTACTCTTTCGGATCATATCTATATTTAGCTCCACCAAGTAAACTTGAATGTCAATAGTCCCAATATGCCTTACTCGGCGTATGTTATTGAAATTGTGTTCTTGATAAAGGACTTTTGATCGAAACATCAATTTATGTGTGTGTTAGTATGTGTGTTTCCAGTGATTATCAAAAAGTAATTATCCTGTTCGAAGTTTGACATACTTCACGTAAAAAATCCTTTATGGTGTGATAATGGTAGAGGACACGGCTAAAGCATTTCATGGGAAATGGATAAGAAAAACTAAGGGAAACGTCAAGTAGGATAAGATAGGAAAGAAATAAGAAGAAGAGAAGATAGAGAGGAAGCGAAAATCATAAAGAAGCACTCATTATCATCTCCCTCTTTACCATATGGATTTATCAGAGCTATTAACCATACAAAAAAATAGTGGAAGTTGTGGGTCTGGTAATCCAGTCACCAAGACTCAGTTTAATCATATGTACTTCGTTCTTCTCCTTGAAGATGCATGTCGTCTGCTGACAGCACCGGTTGTTTTAAGTAGCCCTCCATCATTAAACAATAATCTCCAGTCTCCGCCCCCCCCCCAAATGATCACTTTGTAAACAAGTCGTCAAGAGTAGGATTTGAATCCGCAATTGTTTGATAACAAGGTAAACCATAATAACCTGTATAATATAGTGTTTATTATGATGTGCCGTCTCCGCAACGACGTTTGGCTGCAACAGATCTCCAACATCCCTCAGCTCTTGTTATGGTGGCGCACTCTGCTAGACTTTAACCTGTCCATCTTGTAATGTTACTCTCCCACTTGTATCTATGTCTACCTCTTGCTCGCCTCCCTTTGACTTTACCCTCAAGTAAGGTTTTCAATATAGTATTAATTGTACACAATACGTTCAGACACAAATTAGCCTATATGAAACCATGCACTTATTAAACCATATAAGGACGTAACAATACAAATATATATTAATTATGGCAGTTCAGAAAATAATGGCAAACTCTTGACGTATTTATGTTGCCTAGAAAATCATTACAGCCAAAAAACAAATGCTTAAACGATGGCTACGTCCTGAAAATGGCAAGCTACTACTGCACTAATTTTGTTTTAAAAATGAGATTGGTTACATCAGTGTTTCCCAAGGTGGCATTAAGGCCCATAAGGGGACAATTTGATTATTCAGGGGGGGGGGGGGGTGGGGGGCAATTCATACATTCATAATTAGGCTTCAGTTGGGGAATAATTCAGGTTTTAATATTCTTCTTTCGTTCACTTGAAACATTTCTATATCTGTAATTCTGTCTCCTGAATAAAACTGTTTCCGTTGTGTTTTGTGCGTGGTATCCTGATTTTCTGTGCGCCTTTTGGCTGGTTGCCTCTGTCTTCAGCACTCTGCTTACTTGGACAGGACTATGGTCCTACTCGAGTGGGACTGCCCAACCAGTCTTAGTTTCCAGCCCCTTATGGCTGAACTAACCCCCATCACAACTACACGGTGCTGGCCTCGATGGGGGAGTTTTTTAATATAAAATAATATGTATATGTAACATAAGGAAACATCACAACTTTAGATAGACTTAGTTGTCATGTGACGTATTCCTTCCAGAACGTTGTCTTCCCAATGAACTCTCTGAACCTCTCTCTGTCTTCGGCGATGTGGCTTGCATTTTCTAGCGATGTATTCATATTATCTTTAATGTCGTCAGTCCATCGTCTTCTTGGTCTGCCCCTTCTCCTCTACCCAGGTACTCTTCCCTCCATTATTTGTCTTTCTAAACAGTTATGTCATGCTAATTGCTACACCACAAGATCACAATCCTAGAGAAAAAGTTCGGTTAATCCATTGGAAATTTCTAGGCACAATATTCCCGTAGGTTGCCATTACTTTCGGGAAGGAACAACCGTTAATCGAGCACCGTAAAGAGAACACATTCGTTCTAGTCGGCCATTTTGGCGGAAGACCAAAGTGACTTAGGTGAGGTATGGTAAAAAAATAGGTTGAGAAACACTGGCTTACATAATACATTTGTTGCTAAATGTTATTCTCTGATACGAAGTCTAAAGTTTTACTGCAACTAAACGGTGCTAAGTTTTCACACCAGATGGCGTCACTTGAATTAATAAACACGCATGAATAATCAAGCGTGTCGAATCTATAAATAGGGTAATAAATCTTTTTGACGGATGATTAATGAATTTGTCAGATGCTACAAGAGCATAGGATCACGTTCACACTAACACAAACCAGAAACCAGTAACACACAGCGTCTTGATCGCGTTAGAATTGTGTATCCTTCAACAAAGACAGGGAAAAGCACGTAGGTAAAGGTGGGAGTTGAATCCCCCTCGCCCTTAACAAAAAAAGTTAATCATGACATGATATTTAGTACTTGGAAGTACGTCAAAACATGACATTTAGTACTTGGGAGTACGTCAAAACATGACATTTAGTACTTGGGAGTACGCCAGAACATGACATTTAGTACTTGGAAGTACGTCAAAACATGACATTTAGTACTTGGGAGTACGTCAAAACATGACACTTAGTACTTGGGAGTACGCCAGAACATGACATTTAGTTCTTGGAAGTACGCCAAAACATGATATTTAGTACGTGGGAGTACGCCAAAACATGATATCTAGTACTTGGAAGTACGTCAAAACATGACATTTAATACTTGGAAGTACGTCAGAACATGATATTTAGTACTTGGAAGTACGTCAAAATATTACATTTAGTACTTGGACGTACGTGAAAACATGACATTTAGAACTTAGGAGTACGTCAGAACATGAAATGTAGTCATTGGAAGCAGTCAAAACATTACATTTAGTAATTAGGGAAAATCAGAACATGATATTTAATAAATGAGAGAAAACCAGAACATGACATTTAGTATTTGGGTACTTGGAGACGAGTCAGAACATGACATTTAGTACTTGGGGGCAATCAGAACATGACATTTAGTACTTGGGGGCGAGTCAGAACATGACATTTACCTGGAAGTGGGAGAGTAACATCACAAGATGGACAGGTTACAGTCTAGCAGAGTGCACCACCAAAACAAGAGACAGGGGATTTTGGAGATATGTTGCAGCCAACCTCCGTTGCGGAGACGGCACTTGATGATGAACACTATATTACATGTTATTATAGTTTACCTTGTTATCAAGCGATTGCGGATTCAAATCCTGCTCTTGACGACTTGTTTACAAGGTGATTTTTTTGGTGGTGGGGGGAGGGGGACTGCAGATTATTGTACCTGGGGGCAAGTCAAAGAGCGTGTAAAACTCTTTCCTTTCCCATAACGATTATCCTAAAATAAAGGTTACCAAAATCTCAGTAGAATGAATGAATTGTCCAATAAAAGAGAAAATGATCTTTTCGTAGATTGAACAACCCTTACTGAAAGCATATCTCGAACACTTTTTACCAGTTCTCTAGTGGTTTATGTTGTTCCCACACAATAGATTTTACTTCCATGTGCATTTTCTATTATTGGAAATGGAAATATTTTCAAGTAGTTTCACGATTACAAATGAACTGGGTGGGGTGTTACCGTCCTTGTACTATAGTTCTGAGACTGGTATAAGAATAAATAGCTAACCCAATTCCCCAAAACCTTCTTATGCATCTCTTACGCTGTGTAAAGTATGTCCCTGTGACAAAATTATGCTTCTCCCTTTCAGGCTTCGGCAACATATTGTCTATCGTAAAATATAATCACTGTGTGGTGTGTGTATGTCGTGTACTACGTCATCACTCTGTGTGGTGTGCGTATGTTGTGTATCAACTTGTTCATCTGCATCGACTTGTAGTCTACTTTACACAAATCTTACTTCACATAACGCTTACTTCACACACATCTTACTTCACATAACGCTTACTTCACACAAATCTTACTTCACATAACGCTTACTTCACACAAATCTTACTTCACATAACGCTTACTTCACACAAATCTTACTTCACATAACGCTTACTTCACACAAATCTTACTTCACATAACGCTTACTTCACACAAATCTTACTTCACATAGCGCTTACTTCACACAAATCTTACTTCACATAACGCTTACTTCACACAAATCTTACTTCACATAACGCTTACTTCACACAAATCTTACTTCACATAACGCTTACTTCACAAATCTTACTTCACATAACGCTTACTTCACACACATCTTACTTCACATAACGCTTACTTCACACACATCTTACTTCACATAACGCTTACTTCACACACATCTTACTTCACATAACGCTTACTTTACACAAATCTTACTTCACATAGCGCTTACTTCACACAAATCTTACTTCACATAACGCTTACTTCACACAAATCTTACTTCACATAACGCTTACTTTACACAAATCTTACTTCACATAACGCTTACTTCACACAAATCTTACTTCAGATAACGCTTACTTCACACAAATCTTACTTCACATAACGCTTACTTCACACAACTCCTACTTCATACAATTCTTACTTCACACAACTCTTACAACGCTTACTTCACACAATTCTTACTTCACACAACTCTTTACTTCACACAACTCTTACAACGCTTACTTCACACAATTTGTACCTTATACAACACTTATTTCACACAACTCTTACAACGCTTAATTCACACAACTTTTACTTCACATGATGCTTACCTCACACACCTCTTACTTCACACAACTCCTACTTCATACAACACTTATAATGTTTACTTCACAGAACTCTTACTTCATGCAACACTTATTTCACACAACTCTTACTTCAGACAACTCTTTTTTCACAAAACGCTTACTTCAGAAACTGCGTACTTCAGAAATTCTTACTTCAGATAACGCTTACTTCACACAATGCTTACTTCACCCAACACTCACTTCACATAACTCTTCCTTCACACAACGCTCACTTCAAACAACTCTTATACCGTTTACTTCACACAACTCTTACTTCATGCAGCACTTTCTTCACACAACTCTTACTTCACACAACTCTTACTTCACACAACTCTTACTTCACACGAATATTACTATACACCAATATTACTTCACACAACATTTCATACAACGCTTATAACGTTTATTTAACACAACTCTTACTTCACACAACGTTTACTTCACACAGCTCTTACTTCATACAACGCTTATAACGTTTATTTAACACAACTCTTACTTCACACAACGTTTACTTCACACAACGTTTACTTCACACAACGCTTACTTCACGCAACGTTTACTTCACACAGCGCTTACATCACACAGCTCTTACTTCATACAACGCTTATAACGCTTACTTCACACAATGCATTGGGCTTCATTACATCTGATATCATGCTGAGGAAATCGCATCCTGTATACGGTCAAAGTAACCCAGAAGTCATGATAAATACGGACGCGTCAGACAAAACTCGCAGATATCGCAGCGAAGCTGTAAACACAAGACATTCCATTCTCTGGACTACATCACGTTAATCTGCATGAGTTTCAGAACGAACACAAAATATGAAGATAGTAAATTATACACCGGAAGCCGTACTACGCTGAATCACATCTTCAATTATTTTTGATGAAGGTTGCTAGAGATGGACAGTGGCCCTCGAAGTTACAAACCTCATCATCATCATTTTTCTCTTGTGCCAAGCTTTGGCAGAAGTCATAGCTATCCATGCTTGTCGATCAACAGGCAATTGTTCCAGATAGTTCATTTTCATACCAGTTGTGATTTATTTTTCAATAGTTTATTTCAGTGTTGTTTATGTTCTTCCCATTTTTCTCTTGCCACTCGGTGACCATGTAAAGACTTAACGTGATATTCTGTCTCCATTCATTCTGAGTGCGTGATCGATGTATGCCCAACGCATTTTTCTAATAATGCCTGTGATGTATTCTTGTTTTGTCTCTTCTCTTAGTATCTCGTTTTACTTAAAGTCTTTCCAGTTTGTGTTTGTGATTTTCCTGAGACATTTTTTTCCGAAGGCATTTAGTTTATTTTCTAGAGATGTAGTCTCGATTTCCAGCTCTCACAACCGTATGTCAAACCCGAAGATTTCACAGACCTCCTAGCCGAATTAATTTAGACCCCGTACGTTACGCTTGTGATTATTGTTGAAATTTTAATTTGTTTCTATTTATGAACTTGGAGTCACATGCCAAAAATATCAAAGGTCAACCAATAGATTTCACCCAAATCTGAGATTAGTTCATGTTTGCGATTTAGCACACATATCTCCTATACTGGCGACGGTCACGGTTGGACTAACGTCCGTGGTTAACATACGATGTACTTTTTTTAATTTAACAATAACACTGCTTAGAGTAAGTGTTTCGGGGAGTGGATTGTCAACGCGTTACTAAACTCCAGCTTTCTTTCTATGGGGACGGTGATTCTTTCATTACCGCATCTTCAATTGTGTGACTATCTATCTATCTATACGCTGTGTCCCTTGTTTGCCTTGCAGCGTCAGGGGTGGAAGAGTTCTCTGGAGATTGCCTTCTTGTGCGCTGTTTGTAAGCTTGTTCCTGTGGCTTCTTTGATTTCTGTGATCCATCTTTTACATTGTCTGCCTCTGGCTTTATAATCGTTATGTCTATGTGTCATGGCCATTTGTGGCATGCTATATGTCGGTAGTCTGGAAGTGTGTGAAAACCACTTGATCTATTGTCTTTTGATGTGTTCCAATACTGGTATTGTTTTGGTTATCTGTCTGATGTTATCGTTTCTAATTCTATCTCTTAATGACACTCCGAGTATTCTTCGTAGACATGTCATTTCTGTTGTCACTATTTTTCTTTTGTCTTGTGCTGTCATTGTCCAGGTTTGGCACTGGTAGCATAGTGATGGAATAATAATAGTCTTGTATAATGCAACTTTAGTGTCTATGTTTACATTTTTGTTCTTGAAAATGCGTGTCATCTGTCCTAGGATCTGGTATGTTTTGTTGCATCTATTTTGTATCTCTTTACTTGTTTTCCCTTCACTCGATATAATGCTTCCTAAGTAAGTGAACTCATTTACTTGTTTAAGGTGTTTATCATCGATGGAGATAGTGATATTTCTTTCTTTCTTTGCTATTGCCATTATTTCAGTCTTTTCAATATTAATCTTCATGTTGAGTTTTTGACATGTTGTGTGGAGTATGTTCATATGGTCTTGCAATTGTTCTTCTGATGTCGCTATTAGTACTTGGTCGTCTGCAAAGAGTAGTTCGTTCAATTTGTCTTGTATGCTATCTTCTTCGTTGGTACTTGTTAGTTTACAGATGTGTTCGATATATGTTATAAAAAGTCGAGGGAATAGGACACAACCCTGGCGAACTCCTGATTGGATTTGGAACTTATTGGACACACCTGCATTTGTTCTTACTGCACATTGGCTATTTGCATAAATGCCCTTGCATATGTTGATTAAATGTTCTGGTACTCCGTATATTGATAGTGTTTTCCATAGTTGTTGTCTATCTACTCTGTCGAATGCCTTTTCTTGGTCTACGAATGCGATATATAATTCTTTGTTGTTTTCTGTGGCTCTTTCTGTTAGTTGTCTAAGTGTAAAGATAGCATCCGTACAGCTTTTGTACTTACGGAAGCCCATTTGGGTGTTTTGATGTTGTGGTTCAATATATGTTGGTAGTCGTTGCTCTAATATTTTGTTAAAAGTGTTCCTGTGTGGCTTAGTAAAGATATCCCTCTGTATTTTGTGCAGTCTCTCTTACTGCCTTTTTTCTTCCATCTGGGAATGATTGTCGTGTTTCTCCAGTCTTCTGGTGTTTCTTGTTTCTTCCACATTACATTGAAAAGTCGTGTAGCCATTTCCCCCCGCTCTCTGCTGCTGCTTTATAGTTCTTTTTGTATGTTATCAGAGCCTGCTGTCGTGTTTATTGGTACTTTGTTTATTGCATTTTCTATTTCTGATAGTAGTATATTTGGTTTTAGGTTCGCTGCTGTAGTGTTTATTGTTGTGTCTGCATCTCCTTCTTTTAGATTTAGTAGTTCCTTGAAATATTGTTGTCATCTTTCCATTATTTGCTTCGGTTTTTTTTAGTACATTACCGTTTTCATCATTTATTATTTCTGTCGGTTCATATATATCTTCTTTCTTTCTCATGTTCTTGATTTTCTTGTAGAACCTCTTTAGTGCATTTTTATAATCTGCGTTGAGCATGTCTCCATATTCTTTCCATGAGTTGATTTTGGCAGTTTTAATTACTTTCTTGGCATTTGTTTTTGCTGTCTTGTATTTTATGTAATCTACTTGGTTTTTGCTTTTGACCCATTTCTTATATTGTTGTTTCTTTTCTTTAGTGGCTTTTTTGACTTCTTCATTCCACCATGCTGTTATTTTTGGTTTCTTTACACTATTGTTCTTGTATCCGCATGCTTCTCATGCTGCTTGTGTTATAGTTTCTTTGAATAGTTTCCATTCTTCTTCTGCTGTTGTAGTATCTACCGGTAATTTTTAGATTTTTTCTGTGATTTTTTGTGCATATTGCTCACGTACCGTGTCGTCCTTTAGCTTGTGGATTTTAATTGTTGTTGATTTGTTATCTTTGTTGTTGTCTTTCTTCTTTCTCTTTCTGTTTGCTTTTACTGATACTATTACTGCTTTATGGTCGGTGTCTACACACATGTGTGACTGATGTACCAAATTGAACATCTTGTGTGAGTGATCATTCTGGGACTTAAACCATAACCGCTTCATGTTCTGCTAATTTTCTTGCGACTCAGTTAAACCCACACTACTCTATACTTTAGTGAACTATCGTTAATGTCTGTACTAAATTTTCAAAACACCAGCGAAAAAAAAGCATTTTAAACAGGGGACAGAATTACTGCTCCCAGGTACCCTATAACACGAACCATAACTCTAGCGATGTTTGACTGTAATCTCGCTCCCTAACACCGTGAATCACATCAGAGAAGACAGGGCCATCGCTATAGCAGCGTTGGCAGCAATAACCGCCATCGTTTGCTGATGGATGGCTCGATCATGCTGCACTATAAACAGTCACATCCTGGCATATCAAAGACGAACAGACTATACCAGAACGTGAAAACGAGGCACTGTCTATACTTTCTTTAAATGAAATCCCACGTTGTGGAATAAATCTCTCGTCTGGTACTACTTACACTATTCAACTAACATTCACGTTCTACAAATAGAGAATACGATAAAACGCAAAATAAATGTATGCATTAATTTCAATTTGATCGAATGTCACAATTTTTACAATAAATTAATATCTTCTGTATTTCTTCTCAAAGTCCTGCTGGCGAGCAGGGTGCAGTCCGGAGAAGGAAATACGTTTTGTCTTCGCTTACGCCCGTGTGTTGTCGGGGCCCGAGAGAGGAGCAAAGAATAGCAACAGTGTTTTCCTTCCATGCATGTCGTAAGAGACGGCTAAGGATGTTATGGGTTGGAGTGATTGTCCCATCTTGCCCTACTGTGCCCTACTTCTGTAGATGCTAAGTGCCTACTAATTGTAATTGACCACACATAAGCACTATACCGTATCTATCAAAGATATATTTGTGCAGCTATTTCATTAGTGAATGATTTTGTGTCTATCCTTCTTGCGAACTATGCAGTGAGGGATCTCACTTCGTTCCTTGCGTCTTCGGCGGCCTCTGGAGGTTCTCATGTCTTTGAGGTATCTTCCTCCATTTCCCTGGAACATCAGTCAGATGTTGATTATGTGATCTTCTGATATTACCATATAGGACAACCTTTCACCCCCTGACCACCGGTTATCCCCATTTCTGTCATTCTTTGTACGTGCATCACCTTCAATGTTCTCTTCTTCACACTACAGTAAATCAATGAATAGATCATTGATCGACTTTTTTTCAATATTGTGCCATCAATGACAATAGCATTGTTCGATAATGAGTCTGCCCTTTTGTTGCCGTGTTTCAGATTTCCTATTCTCTACATGATATTCCAATCTCGCATGACTTACATAAGCACATAACACATAGATACACACTCACACCAACACACCCAACTACTACTCACACACACGTACTAAATCGCGCGTGCTCAAATCACATGGCACGCACATCAGTCTCTGCTCACTCTATCCTCAAGCACATATCTTTCACGCCCACTCAGCCATAAACCAAAGCAGATGAAATTTTGAGACGAGAATTCGACCCTCGAGGCCTCTAAGATCCAAAATCATTTGGCGATTTATCCCTTCCGGATGATGAAACTCTCCAGTGTTAATTAGTAAACACAGACCCCGCTGTCCACAAAATGGATAGTTCTCCATATTGGTTGTCGGTTATGATCAAGTACCAGATTCAAGGTTTGAGCACTCTGGCTTCAAACGGCAAGCACTCTCGGTTGACCGACGCCATTTTTCTCTCGTTTACTCAGCAGACAATATCTGGTGTTATTCCATCAATGTCAGGAATCGTTCTTGGTGACCAGAAAACCCATCATATGTTCTGTTCCTGTTTGATGAAGAAGCAAGGAGAGAATGTGAAGTTGGATATGGCATATTATAACAACATGTCTGTATGTTTTCTTGTGTGTTTTATCACAAGCAAGGATTATCACAAGCAAGGATATAATACGGAATATAGCATGGCTTTAAAATCTACGCTTGTTAGTAAGACATAATCTACTTCAACATTCCACCGTTGGAACGCTGTACAAGTGTCGTAACCATTACTACGCCATCCCCCAGTCTTATTACATTGGTGTGGTCCTTGTTGTATTGCTACCCGTGTTATTTTGGTAACAGTTTTATTTTCCTGTTCTCATATACCGTTCCCTATTTTTAACAAAACCCGCTTTCATACCTACATGTTTACACGTAGGTCATTATTACTTTGAACTTCGTATTGTTTACATGTTTGTGATTTAGTTTCTCTGTGGTAATAACATTGTTTTTATTGTTTTTCACTGTTTATTTTGCATATTGCTAATAGAAACCTAACGTTTCAAAACGCTGAAAATGTCCTATGTATTGTTATTTCTGTTTTTTCGTGTTTACACCCAGATCCCTTTAGTGATAGTCTGTCAGTCGTCATCAAGGGAAACTTCAAAAACCTGTGTTCTACGTAAGTACTATGATACTATTGTATAATATATGTCTATATCAAGTTATCATATTGTATGCCCATGTCAAATTCTCATATAAATACATTTCTTTACAAATTCTATTACCATATTGTCAGATCCCGACTGTGCGGAGAGCCAAGCATAATCGGTCCATTAACAAAGAAAATTTCGTGTGTTCCCGTCATAACAGAAAACATTACTACGGTGGATGTAATTTATTCCACATTAAATAGCCAACTATATTACCAGCTTCATGGTCTTATAGACATCGTACATTTCTAATGAATTTTTCAATCGTACATTTCTATAATGAATTTTCAATCGCACATTTCTATATTAGTTTTTCAATCGCACATTTCTATATGAAATTTTTCAATCGTACATTTCTATATGGATTTTCCTATCGTACATTTCTAATGAATTTTTCAATCGTTCATTTCTGCATAAGTTTTTCAATCGTACATTTCTATATCAATGTTTCAATCGCACATTTCTATATTAGTTTTTCAATCGCACATTTCTATATTAGTTTTTCAATCGCACATTTCTATATGAAATTGTTCAATCGTACATTTCTATATGGATTTTCCTATCGTACATTTCTAATGAATTTTTCAATCGTTCATTTCTGCATAAGTTTTTCAATCGTACATTTCTATATCAATGTTTCAATCGCACATTTCTATATTAGTTTTTCAATCGCACATTTCTATATTAGTTTTTCAATCGCACATTTCTATATTAGTTTTTCAATCGTACATTTCTATATTAGTTTTTCAATCGCACATTTCTATATTAGTTTTTCAATCGTATATTTCTATATTAGTTTTTCAATCGTATATTTCTATATTAGTTTTTCAATCGTATATTTCTATATTAGTTTTTCAATCGTATATTTCTATATTAGTTTTTCAATCGTATATTTCTATATTAGTTTTTCAATCGTATATTTCTATATTAGTTTTTCAATCGTATATTTCTATATTAGTTTTTCAATCGTATATTTCTATATTAGTTTTTCAATCGTATATTTCTAATGAATCTTTCAGTTGCATTCTTCTCATGCTATCCATTATTGTATATCTCCATCGTTAATTCTGTCATGAGTTCCTCTTATCCATGATTCATTGTTTTCAGTAATTCCCACATCAGTCAGGATTTGAGTTGATTCATTGTTTTCAGTAATTCCCACATCAATCAGGATTTTAGTTGATTCATTGTTGTTGTTTTTTTTTAAAATATTCTTTCTTGATACGTCGGAACACGAACTAGAAGTAAAGAAAAGCTATACTGTGTCCTCTATGCATGTCGTAAGTGACGACCAGGATGATGATTTTGATGGTGGAATTCACCTTCCATTCAACAGAGTCAATGTGATTAAGAAATCATGCAGGAGACAGATGTGTCGAGCATAATGACGTATATACTGATGTCAAGTTGTAAACAATAACACTACACTCTGTTCTTCGGAATACACCCTGCTAACAAACAGGAATTTGATAATAAACACAGAAGAAACTCTATCATTATTCTTCTTTATTCATTCTTGTTATACTTTATTGCTTTCTTCCATTTCTCTATCATTCACCTCACTTTAAGTACGTTTACAAATATTTGCCGATAAGTTGCATTCAATATCTTTATCTGCCTAATAGTACAATTAGATCTGTATCTGCCTAATAGTACAATTAGATCTTTATCTGCCTAATAGTACAATTAGATCTTTATCTGCCTAATAGCACGATTTTAGCAGACAATTTTTAACTTTAATATACTTTTTTACTTTTTAATTTCAAGATCTGCAGATATTTTCATTTTCTCACATAGAGATTTTTCAATAGTCTCTGTATGTCGTATGTGATCGAATTATTTTTACCTATAAAAAAAGAATTTGCTGTAATCCAACTATTTTACCTCAATAGACAGTGACTAACACAGGTTTGCCATATTTGTCATATACTTAAATTTGGTCGTTTTTAAATGATACTATCCATGGTATTTATTTTGGCACTTTGCGACTTTTTTGGCAATTTATCTTTATTGAAAATATATCTACTTTCCAATATGTTCCTGTTTATGTTTAACTGCAGATTAAGTGACTGGTTCTTCTGTGGAAATGTATAAATACTGTCTATTTAATAAACACTCATGTATGAGTGTAGAGTTGATGCTACAAACAGGTATTTGAGAATACCTTCTTCCGCATGTCTAAGTGGCAACTATGCTACAATTATGAGACATGATACAACAAACAATAAAAACATATATTTTCGTGGTAGAAAAGAAGCGCTCAATGTATAATTTTACTGAATATTTTAGTTACTACTTAGTGAAAAGTAAGATTATAATTTTACCATGCACACAACACTGAATTAAGTATATTCATTGTTTTCATGTCTAGAGAAAGTTTAGACACTTGAGATTACATTAAAATGATGTCAGTGAGGCTGAAGAGGAGTATCTAGAGGTGAGGGAAGGAAAAGTAATTTTTCTGGAAATTCCCGAAGATCACACAATCAACACCTGACCGGGACTTGGGGGCGAGTCAGAACATGACATTTACCTGGAAGTGGGAGAGTAACATCACAAGATGGACAGGTTACAGTCTAGCAAAGTGCACCACCAAAACAAGAGATAAGTAAATAAACCTTTGAGTCTACATACACTGAGATGGCTGCTGGAGCAGAGGGTGGAGCACTAATGGGAATGCCCCCTCGTGTTGTGAAGCCAGTTTCTAATCATGAATAAAAAAGAACAAGATTACAGTAAAAGAAATAAAACTAAGAAATAACATATTTGCCATTGTAAAATGAATTAATGTTGATAATTAGAGAGAACTAATACAAGTTTCTATAAAGGTAGCATAATTTAAAATTCAGCAGGCTTTTAGTAGTTTTTAAATAATTTTAAATTGGTTACTATACATGACGACAAGTTCGAATGTCTCCCACATACTTTGTGTCCAAAAGAGCTCATAATTATTTGAAAATAGGGTTAAAGAAGGATGAAATTTAACCCGAACAAAAACAAGAATAGACTAATTAAAGATGTCATCTGAAGGGAACCATACAGTTAATTCAAGCTATTGTTGCTCTATCTTGCAGCCTGATTAGTGAAGAACGATCAAGAAGTGAATCAGACAGCTGATTGAAGATTGGTGTTGAAAGCTGCTGCTTGAATGAACAACGATGAAGTAGTGGATCGGGACAGCTCATTGAAGCTGTTGGTGCTGTCTTCTACTTCAGCGTTCATTCTCAAACTCCCACTGGATCTCTCTAATAGCAGAACAATGAATCTACTAGATTACTAACGGAATATATATTAGCTCTTAACTCAGATCATAACTCAGATAATGAAAATGCATTGTGTCCCTATTTTATTCGCACCAATGGTCCGAGACATCCGTCTTCTGTGGTGGTACGCCAATTTTTCACTCTTGCTTCGGTTTTGTACCCTGCTAACTTGCAACCTGTCCATCTCGTTATGTTTCCCTCCCAGTTGTATCTCTGCGTATCTCTTGATTTCAAGTAAGATCTTCAACCAGGCATAATACAATACCATAATAATACATCCGTCATGCTATAGTTCGTGCCATCATTTGTGTTCACTTGAGCTCAGTTTTCACGAAAAATCCCTGATGAATAGCAACCGTATTTCACAGTTAGTAGTATACACATCATGACCTTAGGAATTCATATTTTACAAATTGATAGGTTGATTATAACATGTACAAACTTTTTCTTTGTTGCTATACTGCTATATTCATATATCACTATATTGTATAAGCAGAAAAAAATTAGCATTCACATTTTATATTTTACCGTATTTCACAAAATAGTGATTGCAAAGGCGTATCCCAACTTCACTTAATATGGAATGTGAGATAGTTATTATTAATTCCAGAGTGTATGTAAAGTAGTTGTTAAAAGGAGATAATCAAGTAGTCTTATATTTTTCTTATGACATTGGTATTGAAGTGGAATATGTGTTTCGGATCATTCCATAAATAAAAGTAACTGCAAACAAGTCGTTGTGAGAAGCAAAACGATGAAGTGTCATGTGACGTATTCCTTCCAGAACGCTGTCTTCCCAATGAACTCTCTGAACCTCTCTCTGTCTTGGGCGATGTGGCTTGCATTTTCTAGCGATGTATTCATATTATCTTTAATGTCGTCAGTCCATCGTCTTCTTGGTCTGCCCCTTCTCCTCTCCCAGGTACTCTTCCCTCCATTATTTCGATGAAGTACAAGTTGATTTTATTATAATTTCGTTATATTGTAAAATATTTGGTCGATGTAAGAATAGCAGAGAATGGCACATCAACTATTTTATTCAAATATAATATAATAGATATAGTACTCGAAAAGATCGACTACTGTTGTGAGCTGGATAAAATGCAAACCATCTCGTCGTCAGTATGTCTCTACCTCTTGAAGCACATGCTTTTCACATGTTCTCCAGTGCTCATTATATATTTGTGTGAGGGCATCGCCTGTTTAGTTTATTACATCACAAAGTTTGAAAGTTTTATTTAGTGCTGCAACATGACCTTTGACTGCAGCCCGCATTAGTTCAATGGGATTAAGATGTGAATGGTAAGATGGTAACCGAAGAGAAGTATGACCATGTTCAGCGATAATTTTGTCAATTACAAAAGTCTTCGTCTTCTTTATCCGCCTCACAAGTAAGGTCTAACAACTCCGGTTTGAATTTACTTCTGAAAAGAAAAGATACATTTTCTTTTGCAAACCATGTCATGATTTCTTGTTTTGTGCTTGATGAGGTGGGACTTGTGTCCTCATGTCCTACTACATTATGATAAGGAGGCATTGTCCTTAACAATACATGATGGTCTATCCAGTGTTGGTAGACTTTGAGTTTACTAACCAATTCAGGAAAATAATTCCATTCATTTCGGTGTGGTAGTAACTGCCATATGTAAATAATGCTTGGAAAATAAGCTCTACCTCACTGACCAGACCATGTTTGCTACTGCTTTCATCACCTATTACAATGCGTTTACCTTTACTTCAAACTCATTTTGTAATAACAACACTTTGCTACATATATAAATTATCTAAACTGAACAAGATACAACAATGAAATCATGTCGAATATGCGATAAGCCTTTGAGTAAACTGGAGTTTAACTATTATTTTAGAATTGAATAATTGGTTCATCTAACCAAAAATTACGGCGAAACTTACACTAAATTCCCTGACAATGTATCGTCTAAAGCATACACCAGCATTTCCGTGATTTCGTTGCTGACAATCTTGACAAAACATCATGATAACTAGTGAAAAGCGCGAAGATATTCGTGCCAAATAAATTTACGTAGTCTAACAGTAACCATGAAATATCTAAATAAACAACGAACGTATGATGCATTTCAGGCGCTTGAAAAACGTGATTTCCGTTCATTAGCTGGTCGAAGTGTTAATTCGTTCAATAGCATGCAAATACCATAATACAGTTGTGTTTCACGGCAGCATAATTCAATCAATGATGACGTATTCTTATTTTATCGTCCTTCTTCTTCTTCTTCTTCTGCATTCGTTCTCAAACTCCTGCAGATTAGCAGGATGTAGTCCGGAGAACGAATTGCGTTGTGTCATGGTTTACAGCATTGCTGCGATATCTGCGTCGTTCAGCCTGACACATCCGACTACAGCATGGCTTTGGGTCACTGACCCTATATGGGATGGGACAGCCAACTCCATCCCATAACCTCCTTAGTCGCCTTTTACGACATGCGTGGAAGGTAAACAGTGTTGCTACTCTTTGCTCCCCTTTCGGGGCCCCGGCAACACAAGGGCGATTATCGTCCTTTTAATTGGCTAGTATATTTATATTTTGCGTTACAACCAATTACACATTTGGAGTAAAAAAAAAACAAATAAGGCGTATACAATTTGGCAAATCACGTATTTTCAAAAACTTTATAAATATATACTTATTTATGAAAACGTTGCATTCTAGTTAAATTTTTAAGGGGCAAAAAAATCGTTTCATGTGATCATGGGGATATTCAAGTTGGATCAAAAAGCTCTCTTCCATCTGACAAGTAGTTTTGGAGAAAAATAATTCGAACTGAGTAACATGAATTATGAGACTAAAGACGAATGAGTCAGGTCGAAGGTTCAGATATCATATCCAGGCTTTAAATCATAACACTATCCATTTCATTCTATGTCATGCAAATCTGTAGGAGTTTGAGAATGAAAGCAGAACAAAGCAATTCTTGAATGCATTAGCATTCATGTTTCTGTGCTCGAATGGCGATATATGTTACACTGCCGTATCCAATGTATGTCGTAAGAAGCGACTACGACGGTTGGACGTAAATTTAGATAATTGATAAGTAGAAGGATCTGAATGACCAAATAATGACTTGCTCAAGTTAGATGTATCCGCCCAAACGGCGCTTACATCGCAGTTATGCAGTAAATCATAACGAGCCGTATTCCGCTCTCTGAACATATTCTGCTAAACGATAGACGTTACCAAACGATCACAGAAGAAAAAGAAAGTAGTAAACTCCAAATTACATGCATTAAAAATAATGTAAATCAGAACAGAGACCAAGCTAGAATATACATAACTTGGGTGTATTCCAACGTTGAAAGATCCGCGTGTGTAACTACCATCAACATCCCAGCACTACCAGGATCAGGGACCGTTATCCATCCATCAAGGTGAGGTAATTAATCCCTTGAGCCGTAGCTAATCGAAGATTGATGAAGACCAATCACTATACCATGTCTTCAATGATCGATAATGTTGGAGACCAGGCACTCGTTTCTGGCCTTAACTTCCTTAGCACTCACTAAATGATTGAGGACTTTCCGTGTATGCATACGTGGAACACACAAAGTAGGAAGGAAAATTTATAACGCGCATTAATATTTAAACGTACCTAGAGGTCTTTTCACTGTTTCCATGTCCGTACTTACTTTTTTCACTGTAATTCTTCTTCTTCTTCTTCTTCTTCTTCTACGTTCGTTCTCAAACTCCTGCAGATTAGCAGGATTTAGTCTGGAGAACGGAATGCGTTGTGTCATGGTTTACAGCATTGCTGCGATATCTGCGCCTTTCGGCCTGACACATCCGACTTCAGCATGGCTCACTGACTCTATATGGGATAAGACAGCCAACTCTATCCCATAACCTCTTTAGTCGCCTTTTACGACATGCGTGGAAGGTAAACAGTGTTGCTATTATTTGCCCCCCCCCTTTCGGGATCTGGCAACACACGGGCGTCATTGTAAATTCGAATGACACGAGAGCACTCAAAAGATTTAGGATTTGTCCATAAATAACGTCAACAACCCCCCCCCCCCCCTTTTTCAATATCTGACAATTCAGGGACCACTCCTTCTAATGTCACAAAATCCCCCCCCCCACCTAATTTTTCATTAAAAATTTTTACTATATCATTTTATTGTGTTTTGTTAAAAAATGTGTGTTCATCCACGACACATGATGGTGACCATTTGTTACACCCACTTTTAAAATTTAAGTTAGAAAACATTCATGGTTGGTTGGTTGGTTGGTTGCTGATCCAGCGGTCCATGGGCTCATGCCTTTTATTATATTGCTGGGAAGTCTGTGGATTTTCGGCCCACCCCGGGACAGAGCCAGAGAATAACTATCACACCTCCAGGAAGGTAGGTTTCAACCTATGCACTGCGCCTAGCCACTGTAGCCAAGATAGGGTCCACTGTGCTCATTCCCCGTCACCAATTGACTACTGATTATGCCGAACTTTTCTATAGCTCCAGGCATGCAACCAAATGGTGCCAAGCTTCATTTCACTCGGATACGCATTCATTTTTACGTGTGGTTTTTTTATATTTGTATGTTATGTCCGTATTTTGAAAAAGGCCTATTGGTCCGAAACGTCGACTTTGTCCTGTGTATTGTCATCTGTAGATTATATTCTGTGTTTTGTTTTGTTATATGTACCATATTTACATCCGTTAGTGATAGTGTGTAGTGTTTTAGTCGTCATTCAGTAGGACTTCATTACCTGTCTTACACGTGAGTATTATTTTCCTTTGTCTTCGTAGACTTGGCACCAATGGACGAACAACAGGTGTATATGTTTGCGTAATTGTATGTGTGCGTAGGTGTAGGTGTGCATGAGTGTAGGTGTGGATCCCTTAAGTGTGCATTTATGTAGGTGTTCACACGTGTTGTATGTAGCGGTATACGTGTGTAGGTGCGTGTGTATGTAAGATAAAAGCCACAAAAAAACCCAAAGATCCGTCAGAAAAAGCCCAGGGAGTTGTAACAGTGACTGCACATGTTTAATATCACCTCCGCATGTTGAAGGTATTACCAGTAGTTTACCAGATCAATAAATATATACCAAGTGACATATTCTTTCCAGAACGTGGCCTATGTCGTGGATACTCTGAAAGCCTTCCTGTTTCGAGCAAGCAGGCCTGCTGATACAAGGCTCATACATTCTTCGGTGCCACTAGTCCATCGTCTTCTTGATCTTTCCCTTCTTCTCTTTCCTGGCACGCTGCCCTCCAAAATCAACTTCCTGATACTATCATGTCTCTAATAGTCTCCATCTTTATCTTGGCATTTAGAAGTCATCCTTTCATTTAGTTTCAAAAATTTCAAATTTGATAGTGCATAATTTACAATTTATATTTATTCTATATAGTACGGTATTTTTCTTGTTGAATCTACACAACACTTCTCATACAGGTATGTTTTTACTAACTCTGCCGTGGGCCTTCTCAAAGCATTGCCCACCGCTAAGAATTAGTCTTCTATGTATGCAATAATGCTTATCTGTCCGTGTGTTGTCAATGCCTCTAAGAGGAACATAGAGTATGAGGCGACTAAGAGTGTTATGTGAGAGGACTCCACATGGACATCCACTATATGGACATCGCATTCCATATAGGATTAAAGTGACACAGAAGCCATGCTGAAGTCTGTCAGGTCGAAAGGCGCAGATATCGCAGCAAAATTGTAAACCACGACACACGCGTGATTTGTTCCTAACTACATCCTGTATGAGAGCGAACGAAGAAGAAATAAAGCTATGGAGAAACTTTACAAACCACATAATGATCTATCTATTGTCCTTTCTTTGCTTATGCTGTTAGGAGCCGCAGGATTGAAAGGCGCTATGAATCACGTCTGGTAGTTTGATATGCAGCAATACTGTGCCGTGTCAGAATGTTGGTAACGCCTTCAGTCCACCTTCTTCTTGGTCTTCCACTGTATCTTGTTATTTCCATTTTCATGTTGTATGCTCTTGCCGCTGGTCAATAAAGGTTCATTCTGGTTAGGTGGCCGAACCATTTCAATCTCTCTTTTTCAATATATTTGACCACTGATGTTGTTTGAATAGTTCTTGTAATCTCCTCATTTCTCACATGATCTCATCTTGTTCCGTTTACTGCTTTTCTTAAACATCTCAGTTAACACGTAGTAAGCTTTCTCTTTTGGTCTTTAGTTTTAGTGTCCATGTCTGACATTGAAAACATAATGTTGAGATAAATACTGAATTTATGATTTGCCTTTTTTTTCCATCGGATATATTTGTGTTTCAAAATTGGTGCAAGCTCAGAATTGTTTGTAGTTGGTTTTTTTTTAAAATTTTGTCTCGAACTCTCCGTCCATTCTTCCATCGGCTGCAAAAATGCTCCCTAGATATTTAAATTCCTGCACTTGTTTCAGTAATTTATTTTTGTGTTGAATGTATTGGATCTTCTGCCTATAGACATAACTTCTGTTTTCTCTGTGTTGATATTCATGTTGTGATTGAGGCAGCTTTCGTTGAGTAGTGTTATGTGATCTTGAAGCTCTTCACTTGAACTGTAGAATAGGCAATGATCGTCGGCAAAGAGTAGTTCAGTTATGTCATTGGAAGGTAAGCTTCTGGTGGTGCTTCTACTGCTTTTGTAATGTTATCCATATAAATGATAAACAATAATGGTGATAAGACACACCCATGTCTAACTCCTGATGTTACTGAAAACCAGTTAGTAAGTCCTGCATTTGTTTTAACCGCAGCTTTACTATCTTTGTATATAGCTCTTACAGTCTAATAATATTCCTTTTATTCCATACTTTTCTAGAATACTTCAGAGTCGTTCCTTATTAATTCGGTCGAAAGCTTTCTCCTGTTTCTATAAAAGCAATAGTCATTTAGTTTTTGTATTGTATTGTCTTTTCACTGATTTATCGTAGTTTGTTTGTTTGTTTTGCGTTCGCTCCATTGTAACCATCACGGATATCCGTGCGATTTCCGCCAGGAGCGTGATTACGTTGTGCCACCATTATGCGCCTTGTAGGCCTAGCACATCCGATTTCGGCATGCCTTGACAATTCGGGTGGGCTACCCATAGCCTGTGACAGCCTCTATATCTGTCTCCAGGCACGCGTAGTGGCGACTCTTCGCCCAGACGATTTTTGCTCTCGTCTGACTCGCACGAGGTGTTCCACTGTCTATGAACTTGCCTCGTGTAATTGGACGTGCTGTGCCTGTGCCCATTGGGTACTGAACCGTTTCTCATCCGTGAGCCTGGTTCCTTAAGGCGAAGAACTCAACAGAGGAGTTGGACCCTGGCTCTTTCGCCCTCTTAGCCGAGGTGTCGTTCGCCGACATCGTGTACCCCTTGTCCAAGTTCGAGTCTCACACCACGCGTTTGAGAGCAAGGCGTTCTCGAGCTGAGCGTCCTTGTCCCAATAGCGCCTGAGCCCATCAGGTACTGAACCCTTTCTCTCTTAAAGTGTATTTCCGGTGTAGGAAAACCTGACAGTAGAGTTGGGCCAGGGCTAAATCGTTGTCCCTTTTGTTCCTGAGCTCATCGGGTACGGAACCCTTTCTCTCTGCAAGTGTACTTCCGGTATAGGAAACCTTGACAGTAGAGTTGGGTCAGGACTACCATCGTTGTCCATTTCTTGCCTAAGCCCATCGGGTACAGAACCCTTTCTCTTCGCGAGCATATTTCCGGTTTAGGAGGGCTCGACATTAGAGTTGGATTAGGTCTTCTTGCTTTACCAAACGCCAATGAATGGGTCTGGGTCTCTGTCTGTAAGGAACACAGGTAACTAGAAGCTCGTCTCGAGCTGACGGAGCTTGTAGTTTCCCTTTCCTAGAGACTTTTAACTTTCTATTTGCAGTTCGCGCTGCCCTCTAGCGCTGTTCTGTCCTTTCATTGTTTCATTGTACTCGGTATGAAATCTATGTCTCTCGCCATGCATCTACCTTTACGTGCATTTTACATTGGCCGCCCCTCCAATGTTCGGACTGGACTGACTAACTTCACTGTATGTAGACAGTGTCGCTATATGTGGTGATGCTGGTGGTGTCGGAGATATTGTCTGTCTCTTGTGCAGTCAAATCTCTGTCCATCTGCTACCTCCACATTCTCGGACACGATCCCCAAATGATTTGGCCAGAATCAGCTCGAGCTGTTGTATTTCTGTTTCCAGGGTGCACCGCGTGGAGGTACATTTGGGATCTTGGTTATCTGCTAACCCTGGGTCCGCCTAGAGCAATGCGTTCCCTTTGCACCCCATATATCGTAGTGAAAATATTGCATCTGTACATTCCTTTTCTGAATCCGAACTGTTCTAGACTAAGCACTGGATACGCAATATGTCTTATTCTTTTCTCAATGATCTTAGCGAACATTTTACATTTTACACAAAGATGCAAGAGCTATATTGTTCTTATTTCCTGAGCATTGTAACCAAACAAAGTTCACATTAACAAACAAATATTACAACGGATTGATTCTGGTAGAAGGTTTTCACTCTGCGCATGACAGGATCTCGTAAATCTAGCTAGAATACAATTTCCGCCCCCTGTGACTGATGTCCTCATGTTTCCAACATGGTGCCTTGCCCTCGTTCCAAGATTTAAGACTCCAAAACTCAACGGCGAAATGCTGCAGACGGTTTTTATCCTGGCGGATTCGATCGGTTTACAAAGACGAGACATAAAACACGAGTGCGCTTGGCATTTGTGGGGTGAAGTTCATGTCGTAAAGTATCGAGGGGGTTTCGAGGGCAGACGGAAAGTCGCTAGGCATTGTGGACTCGTTTCGCGGTTTTATTGTTCTGGTGACACTTCATTCAGTTATGGAACATCCGTTCAGACATTTTGTTTACAAATGTAATCGATTCTCTCCGTGTTTCATAATAAGAGGGGTACATGACTTCTGGTAATACCAGAGAACTGTTCTGACGCCACCATTTAATGCAACCCGCCATGATTACGTGACAACAAACAATAAATTTACATAATTCAATTCATCAAATCGAGCCGATTGGCGGTAACATGCGAGTGCGCACAGGATCTGTCATTTAAATTAGGCTACATATTTGACATGCGCAGAAAGGCGTTGTTCATGTTACACCAGGCAGATTATCAGAAGGAATAGATTTCATGTTTTGTCAGGGCTTTATTTTAAACGACGACTCTAGCATAAAATACGACCAATTGATTACTTTGTACGTCAGTTACTGCAGTGTTTCCTACACAGCTGCTGCGGTTGTAATTTGTACAGCCACTTAACAAAGATAAAGATTGGCGTAATCACTTAGAAGCTATGAATTTCTGTCGTAAATCGAATCGGTATATACAATGAGCAAAATACAATGTCGAAAATGAATGATGATAGAAGGTTGATATTACTGTTCATTGTTACCGATAAGAGAATAAGAGATACTTGTGTGTTAGTACTAGAGACTAGTATCTGTTGTAACTTCTGTTAGCTTGTGGAGTTTTTAACTAGGGAAGGTGGAGTGCGAGGGGGAGGGGTTAGTAAAAATGTTTGGCATAAGTCACAGTTATAGACAAGAAGGGGAAGAGTCGGGTAAAATGGATACAATAATGATGAGGCAATGGATGGACAGCCATAACCGACAGTTATCCAGTTTCCTAATCGTGCGCTCTGCTGTGATCAACCCATGAATATCCAGTTTTATATCGTGCGCTGTGCCGTACTTGATCAATGAATATCCAGTTTTCTAATTATACGCTCTGCTGTGCTCGAGCCATAAATATCCAATTTTCTAATCCTGGGCTCTTCCCTGCTCAACACATGAATTGAGAAAAAATTGTTAGGACATTTTTGTCTTGTGTTTGATTTTCTGACTCGCCACAAATGCCGCGAAGCGTCGTTGGGAGCGTCTTCGTTCTAATGCCAAATGTGTTGCATTTATCGTTGTAATATCATGTTGTTGTAGTATGTCTCTGATGTTATCAATCCATCTGTCTCTAGGACTTCCCCTCGCTCTGTACCCAGATTTTCTTTTGTTATATGCTACATCTAGAAGGCGGCCTGGCTCCATTCTCATAATGTGTTCAAACTTGATTTGTCTTTCTATATATTTGATGCTTGGTACAGTTCCCGTAAATATCAGATGTCATCGTTTCTTATAGGTTTTTCTATTCATCCCAACGATCTTCCTTAGATATATCATCTTACAGGTTATCTTTCTCACTTGTGTCGTGGACAGTGCCCATGTTTTACATTTATAACACAAAGTTGGTATAAATATAATGTTTATCAATATCTATTTAGTGGCCAAGTTGATGTAAGGGTGTTTATGCAGTGGCCATTTTCGTGCGTGTTATAAACTGTTAGTACGTTTTGAATGTCCTTCAATATTTCCGCCTGTTTGCCACACCAGGGACACAGAAAAGAGAAGCGCCAAGAGGAGAGAAGAGTGTGGAAACTGAGATGAGATTATATATGAGAAGAGAAGAGAGTTTAGGGGTCATTTTAGAGTTAGAGGCAGAGAACCAATAAGGGGAGAAACAACAAGAATTGAATAGAAGAGAGGAGATGGAAAAAAAGAAAAGAATAGAGAAGAAGAGATGGGAAAAGGAGAAGAAGAGAGTAGAAGAAGAGAGTAGTTGAGAAGAAAAGATTATACGAGAGGAGAAGCGTAGATTGAAGGAGGGCATAAGAGGGGAAAAGAGCAGAAACGATTTAAAGAGGAACGGAGAAGATTAGTGTGATAGGAAATACGTTAGCAGAGCAGACGAGAATAAAGAAAACTAAGAGGTGAAAATGATGAAAAGAAAACAAAGGAAAGGAATACAGGAAAGGAGAATGGAGCAGAAAAACATTAAGAGAGAAAAAGGAAATGAAAAGAAGAGGAGTGGAGAAAAGAATATAGATGCAGAAAATTTCCGAAAAGAGAAGAGAGCAAAATTGAAGAAAAAAAGAACAGAAAAGGCGAGTGACTTGGAAAAGGGAATAGAAGAGATGAAAGGAAGAGAAGAGAATAGGAGAGAGAAGGAGCAGAGGAACGATAAAAGAAATATGTGTGTAATCGAGTTAGGTTTTGTAATCGCGTACCCTACACTGCTCCACACATGGAATAGAGAGAGAGAGAGAAAGAGAGGGGGAGATGTGTAGGGGGAGAGGGGGAGATCCATACACGCATGGATTTTGCAAACATATGCTATCTCGATTATATTGCAGGATGTCACACGATCCATCAAGATGTTGGCTGTCACATGATCCATTAAGTTTTTGGCTGTTACGTGGCCCATAAAGATGTTTTATGTCACATTAAACATCAAGATGTTAGCTGACACGACCCATCAAGATGTTAACTATCACACGACCCATGAATATGTTGGAAATATATGTTAAACGTTAACTAACTCCAGTAAGCAACAACAAATATGTTGGAAAGATAACTTTCATAACAGAATATCTGCAAGTAATGTAGAACCTTAATACAACATCGCTTATTTTCTGCGATCCGTTTCATTTGCTCAGAAGTCTATACAAGCAGAAGAGTCGCCTCTATTAATTCAATTTCCAGCAGAATTCTCCCACGGTTGCCCGCAGCTTCTCTTTCAGTTCTGTCTCGTTAGGATAGATTCTAGTCCTTAAGTCGTCAAAGTGTCGACACGTCTGTAGAATGTGTTCTGCAGTCTGGATCCTTTTGGCATGGACATTGGTCATTTTGGCAACCTTTATTATTAGGTGATGTGGCTGTAGTTTGCAGTATTTTGTGCGGAAACGTAATGGTTGTTTTCCATTCTCTGGTCAGCTTTATGATGGGGTCTTGTGGAAAGTTTCTGCCTGATCTGTGACTTCATGTATGTTTGTAATTTTTTTTAAAAAAAGTTTTGCTTCAATCAGTGATATTCTATGATGAAATTGCCCCCCTCTTTGTACTTGCTTTTGATAGTTTGTCTGCTACCTCATTTTCCACATTTCCTCAGTGTGCATGGATCCACAGCAGCAGCAGCACGTAGTTGTTAGTAGAAAATTCGTTTACACGGTCTACAGATGTTTTTGTTAGAAGATCTTTAGGTTCATTTTGATGGTCTGAAGAACTGATAGGAGGAATATGTTGCTTCTTTGAGTCACTGTTCATTAATTTTCTTTGATGCTACTACGATTGCTTGTAGAGCTGCTATGTGATTGCAGAATATTTTGTCAGTAGCGATTAGAGTTCTATTTTTAGGGTGTTTAGTAAGTATTTGTATCCCAGATCCTCCTGTCTATATTGCATCCTCTGATGATCCATCTGTGAAAACAAATCCCGCTGTGAGCTGAGCTGTTGGATGTCTAGGTGATCAAGTATTTTTGCTATCAGAGCAGTATGAGTATCTATAATATTTTTAGGTAGGTATATTGATTATTCTCTTCGCACGCCTTTGTTAGGTGTTCTCTACGGGCTATGCCCATCTTAATATGTAATGGCACTCCTAGTAGTGTCACTACTGTGTAGTCGCACTCCTAAATTGCGCAATCTCGATTTTGAGTTATGTTCATGTATCTTAAAAGCACTAAGTATATCTACTCGATTCATAGACTGACTATTTGTTATGTTGGCGAGGCTAGCTAGTTTGTCAGCCCGTTCGTTTTCCTCAACACCTCCGTGTCCGGGGACAAGGCTAGGCGCGGTTTTTCACGATGTGGTCCGAAAATTAGTTCTAAAAAAGGCTCTAATTACTCCGCCCATTTCTACGTACATCACCTGTTTTGATGTTCTGAATCAAATTCATTGAGTCACAGTGTGAATGCATCAAAAGAGACTGCGATTGCAACCAATTTAATGCCTGCGTTACAGCAGACAAATCCATCGTTAGACTCCTTATTGTTGCGGCAAATGCCTCACTGGCTTCACGTAATGTTCCTTAATGTGACCTTGCAGTAAATATTCATGCACACAACTGATGATGAATGTCCGTCCCATTCGTATAAATCACCATGTCTGTGTCATCGGCATGTTCGCAAATGAGTGCCTTGACCTCGGCATCCACGGTCACAGGGCTACGTTCTGGCATCTTCTAATCAGTGTAATGACTGTATTGGTTGCTTCCTGTCAGACCATAGGCATAGGTATCATATCCTCGTCAGGAGTTACGACTTCTGGGGCTCAGATATGATTAACGGTATCCTCAACGATTTGCCTCTCTTGTGCCTGCTTCTCTTTACACGAAGGGGCTGACGGTTTTAGTGGGTGATCTGTGTCAGAAATCACACTGATGTATTCGCGGGCATGTCACATATAAATTCTATGGGATCTGCTTAGAGAATCAAGGAGGAACCACATAGCCAAACAGATTGTGTACCTTGCGCAACAGAGGATGAACCGCATGGCTTCGTTTTGAATTCTCTCCAGTCTCTCGATGTGTTTGACTGTGGGTGATAGTGGCACTTGTATATTCAATGAAAGTGACGACAAGAGCCTTATCATTTATGATTAGGAGCTGTGATCGATAAGTATTAACCGCTGCCATCACTCACAGGGATGAACGACATTCATTGGTCTTTACGATAACGTGATGAATGAGTCCTGAAAACACAAACTATCCGGTATTGTCGAAATGAAGTTCTGATTACATTGTGTCTTCCTCTCTCTCCACTCTCAGACTTTACGATGTGATTATTAAGAGAGAACCATATAAAAACTTGACTGTTCAAAGTACCACGGAATCTTCACATCAGAAGGCGATACGGTCTACTCATTCCGCAGTGCTCCAACAGTTACTGCTCTGTCCTGCCAAAATATCCATAGTTTTCATACCTTTGCTCTCAATACCTGTGATTGTAAGTTTCAAAGTATGTTTGGGCGAGGTGTTTGCGATACTGCAATCGGCTTTTAGCTGTTACTATTCCTCCGAAATGTTGGTGTGTAGGTCTTCATTGCCTTTCATCAGTTGTTTTTTTAAAGGCGATTGAAGATTAACCTTTTCATTCGTTTGTTACTTCATTTGTTTTCTCACGCGTAGTGATATTTCAAGCCTCTAACTTTTTCTGTCATTGTGGTTTTTTCATCCCTACAGTAAGTTAGATTTTAGTAATCGTGATGTTTCTTCTATACCGTTTTAGGAGTGCTCCTTAGTACTGTAATAATACGGAAACCTGCATTCTGTCCAGCTTCTAGAGATTGGTATTTACCTCTGTTGCATATGCGCTTAATAAATTTTCTAGAGTTAGGTGTAGATTTGTCTTTTGATTTGTATTTCAGTTTCCTATTCTGTGTCAGATAGGTTTTATTTCCAATTATTTGTAGCTTGCGCGTAGCGTTACTGTTTCTTCCCCATGTAAGTTTCTTATCAATTTTTAAGTTTCGGGTAGGCCGCGTAGTTTCCTTTTGGGAGTGAGGTACTGCCCAGTGTGAGAGTATTGTTTTCACGTTGTGTGGAGAGGGTGAAAATAACCAGCCATAGCTACCGTATTCACACCATAAATACATATGACTGATGATATGGTTATATGGTCCCAATCAGTTAACATGAGAGTTGCAAAGGTAAGAATGTAAGAGTCACTAAACAGAGTCGAGGAATGGGCAAAAACTCCCGCGCCGGATATCTTATAGTAGGACAATGGTCTTACACTATTTCCAGCAAGATAAGTCCAGAGAATGGAAATTATTTATGTCGCTGTTGTATTTGTGCTCATGGCCCAACAATCCGACTTCGGCGTTATAGGCCTACACCATTTAAGATCAGGGTTTCCATATTGACAATAGCTAATTAAAAACACTTGACCATTATTAATGTCACTAACCATACAGTTTTCTGCTTTCATTCTTAAATCCCTGCTGATTAGCAGGATGTAGTCTGAAGTTAAGAATGCATTGTACCATGGTTCACAGCTTTCATGCGATATCTTCGTTGTCTACCTGCCTCATATATCTGATTGGCTTTTGTGTCATTTTGATTCTCTATGGGAAGGGTCAGGCAACTCCACCCAAAAACATCATTAGTGGACTCTTACGACATGTGGGGAAGGTAAACAGTGTCGCTATTATTTGCTCCACATGCCTCAACAATACGCTGCAATGCTCTGAGAAGAAGCCTATTACTCCGAGCGTAAAGTGGTGTAGTCTAGAAGTAAAGTACACTTGACGCCCACACAACTTTTTCCCTCAAAAGAATTTTGTGGAACTAGAACAGCAGCCAACTCTTATCTAGATTTGATAAATTACAGGAAAAGTATAAACACCTTTTTCAAAGGATAGCTTCTGTAATTTATAACTGGCACGGTGTGGTTGCTAGGATACAGTATGCACCTCTACCCGGACGCTGAGCAGACCGATTACTCTCAGACTGTAACCGAAATCTAAAACAAACCGACGACTATCAAAAAGTCCATCCAGCAAGATGCTGAAAATTAGCTTTGAATGAAGGTTGTAGCATGTTGAGATTATATCACCCAGACCGTCTTAAGTTTAACACATGTACATGAATAATATAAACAGGAAACAACGATGGGTTATAGAAAAATCAGAAGACAGTACATGAGATTCGACTCAAAACTTGAATCAAACACATTTTCCGAATTTGATCACACTATACAATTTTAGTCACAACTTCGAATGTGTATATTCTCAAGTCACAATGAATATAGACCTGTCGATTGAAACACGGAAAACAACAAATATTATGCACGCGTATAAAAATCGTCGAGGACAATACACATTTACCATTAGTACGTGTCATTAGGTTTCAATACTACAAGGACCATTAAGTCTATTTGTGAAAAAAAAATAACACAGAGATATGGTTCTTTCAATGTAAATTAGTAAATGAATAATGCAGTGATATTTTGTTGCTAGTTCGAAAGATAATATATGTTAGCCGTTTTAATCTTTTAGGTACCTGATTCGAATCCCGTATACCTCCCATATGCTGGCAGGGCCCAAGAAGGGAGCAAAGAATAGCAAAACTGTTTATCTTACATGCATGTCGTAAGAGGCAAATAAGGAGGTTATAGGATGGAGTTGGCTGTCTCATTCCATATAAGGCCAGTGACGCAAAGCCATGCTTAAATCGGATGTGTCAGGCCGAAAGACGCTGATATCGCAGCAATGCTGTAAACCATGCCATAATGAATTACGTTCTCCGGACTACATCCTGATAATCTGCAGGAGCTTGAGAATGAACGCAGAAGAAGACGAAATTCCATATACTGCCTTCTGTTTTTTTTCTTTTTTTCTATAACTCATCGCTGCTTCCTGTTTATATTTCTCATTTATTTATGTGAAATCTGAAACAATATTGTTTATATTTGTGTTATTTATGTTTTAAGTTAGCAGGATGCAAACCGAAGAATGGAATGTGTTGCGTCCTGGTTTACAGCTTAGCTGGTATATCTGCGCTTTTCAGCCAGACACATTGGATGTTATCATGGCTTCTGGATCATTTTGACGTTCTATGACATGGGTTAGATAACTCCTCCCCAAAACCTCCTTAATCGCCTCTTGCGATATGTATGACAGGTAACTTGTTGATATTATTTGATCACTCCAGGGCCCAGCCAACATAAGTGCAGTTAAATATCTTAAACTGAATGTTAACAGTCAAGTACTTGTTGGAAAATAATCCTGGGCGACCTCTATCCTTAAGGGCATCTCCAAATGGGGATTTCGTTAAACCATTTGGGAGCTATCACATCCTACTCGAGACGTAGAGATCATACTAATATTTTATTGCTTTGTAATTTAGACAATATTTGCATCCAGTAAGTTGTCACTGAATTCTGATTTGCATGAACAGCTGCCCATAACAATTGAACCTAATACCGTAGCTGTGCGACGGACGCACTGATCCTCTCCGCCACACAGCGGGCATAAATTAGGCTTGTGTCAAATCTAGCCCTCAAACCCATTTTTAATGTCCCAGCCAGTCAGTTTAGACAATATATTAGTAATGGCTTCTGGACCTACAAGATATCACATAGCAAGCAAACTGTAAGCAACGACGTATCCCATTCAATGGACTACATTGCGATAAATGGCATGTGTTTCAGAACAAACGCAGAGAGGTCATGCATATACTATACACATAGACTTATATACACAACAGGAGAAATATTAATTTTTAATTATATGTATCACCAAACTGAAAATAACATTTGTTGAACAGTGATCAAGGTGAAATTATTATGTCACGTATATTATCAGGCGGATTCAATAGGTGTTCAGAATCAAATGAGACTTGGGGAGACTGTTTATGTTTCTAGAGCAAAGAATAAACACAGGCTACGTTATTGGAAATATAAATTAAGATTTTATGTTAAAGAATCATAGACAAACGATATTCCTTACAACGCAACATATTCATTCTATTTTCAGAAACTCATAGACTTACGTCTGTGTTCGACGTGGCGACGTACTGCTGCGAAACAGACAATAATTAAAACTACAGGGGAAAGAATAGATGCTTTCGAAATAAAGTGCTATAAAGAGTCCTGAAAATAACATGGACAGCAAGGAAGAACAACCAAGACGTGCTAAGAAAAATCAACGTCCGAGAAGACTGGCTTGTAAACACTATATTAAAATGGCAGTTGAATTTTTCGGCTATTTGAAGAGACATGGCATGGAAAGAGTGTTGTCGGAGGGGGGCGATAGAAGACAGAAGAGGCAAAGGTCGACCAAGATGTCGCTGGAATGGACATATTCAGGAATGCATCTACATGTCATTGGAGGAGACGAGACAACTTGCCAGAGACCGCGAGGATTTCAGGAGATTCATAAGGATGACCACGTTCTGGAAAGAATATGTCATATGACAATATTGACATAGTAAAAATAAAAACTCTCTACTTCTTCTTCATCGTTCATTCTCAAACTCCCGCTGGATCTCTCTTGTAACAGGACCATGGTCCTACTAGATTTCCAGCAGAATGTAGTCCAGAGAATTGAAATGCGTTGTGTCGCTGTTTTATTTGCGCCAATGGCCCGACACATCCGTCTTCGGTGGAAACTCTCTGAATGACAAAATGATCCGTTAGCCACTTACATATCGGTATTTGACGCGTGGACCAAAACAACTTTTCTGGTTGAAACCGTCGATCAGAGTTTGTGTTCTCATAGATCAGTCTGTCCTCCATTTTTTATAATCTTTTTCCATCTGAAAGTTGTCGGAAGGCCTTAAAAAGGGAACAGAAATTCCCCCCCCCCCCCCAACAAAAAAAACTATATATATATATATATATATATATATATATATATATATATATATATATATATATATATATATATATATATATATATATATATATATATATACGAATTACATTTATGGTCACTTCGGTAGCAGAGTTGTTAGTCAACTAACCTCGCATACTCAAACATTGAAGTATCTGTATAGTCGAATATATCACGGGGCGCCCACAAATTTCAGCAATATTTGAAAAGCATTGCTCTGTACATGTACACAATTCATACATATATATTCAAATTTCTCTCTTTTTCCGTCTTTATGGAGCATAGCCTCTACGATAAATTGTCTTACAGACGCCGAGTCCATATAATTTTTTGTAAATGCTAACAGATGAAAAGAGAATATGAAATAGACAGTTTGACAAATGAAATGGAAATACAAAGTAGACATAATTAATATGTGTAACGGTGTATTAAGACGTTATTGTTTGTTGTAGCAGGAGGTAGAAATTAGGGAAAGGGCCTGCAACTATTCATAGGAAACTGAGAGAGAGGAAGAGAAAGAGAGAGAGAGAGAGAGAGAGAGAGCGATAGTGATACTACATAGTGAACACACGCACACACAGAGATACGAATATAGGCTTTTGAAAACAAATGTCACAACGACTGGTCATTTCACATAACATAAACTTAATGTATATGAGAAGCAAAATAAATACGCTAGACCAGTGTTTCCCAACCTTTTATGTACCATGCCCCACCTAAGTCTTTCTAAAATTTGGATGCCCCAATATGTAATATATACATAATTTATTTACATTCCAAACTTGAGTTATTCCCTAAATGAAGCCTAATTACAACTTGTTCGAAACGCCCCCCTGAACAATCAAAAGGCCCCATTGTGGGGCATGGGCCCCGCGTTGAGAAACACTGCGTTTGGCCATTGGTTCTAAAGTTGGCAACCATGCTTGGGATCACGGAGGAAAATGTGAAACTTGTGTTGACTAGAGACCCATCTGAGAAAAAGGAGAGTGGGGAGCGCAAGAATATAATCATTTAAGCGATAAACAAATGTTACGGCGATAAAGTTTATAATTCCTTGATAACTTATATAGAATGATAGTTTCACAATCAAGAACATAACTCTAACTTAATTTGAAAAGTGGATGTAACAAATGGTCATCATCACTTGTGATGGACGAACAACAGAACCATAATCTTCCTCTTCTTCACGTTCGGAGTTTGACATGTCTACACAGCAAGTCCTGTTTTCTTAATAAATGCTGCTGTATTTGAAAGCTCCTCAGTGCTCCCATACATCTTTCTGTGGATATTCATCTCTGTGGGCCAGTGTTCTTCCCTTGATGTGAGAACAGAATTAAAATGAGAAAAGGAATGGCTAAAAGTACTTTCAGTGACATGAAGAAAATATTGACAACTAAACAAATTATAAACAAGCTAAAAATGAGAATTATAAAATGCTACATATATTCTATATTAATTAATGGCACAGAAACATAGACAATAAACACACAACTAGCAGACAGAATTGATGCCTTTGAAATGTGGATATATAGAATAATAGGGAGAACTTCATGGAAAGAGAAGAAAACAAAGAAAGAGGTTCTAACAAAACTTCGTGTGAAGAAACAATTACTAAAGAAAATATACATCAAACAAATAAAATATTATGGATATATTAAAAGACATGACACCTTGTTGAAGACCTTATTTGAAGGTAAAGTCGAAGGAAGGCGATCAAGAGGTAGGCAGAGATACAAGTGGAAAAGTAATGTCACGAGATGGATAGCTTTCAGTCTAACAGAGTGTACCACAAAGGCAAGGGACAGGAGCTGTTGGAGGTCTGTTGCAGACAATCTTCGGAACGAAATCTTCGCTTAATGTCAGACTGAGGTATAAAACGTGGGATATTTGTATATTAACAAGCGTAGTCCGTTGATACTTATATGACGTGATATACGATGAAATCATACATCATCATGACGTGGTACACAATGAAACCATACTTATATGACGTGTACACAATGAAACCATACTTATATGACGTAATACACAATGAAATCATACTTATATGACGTAGTACACAATGAAACGTATGTAGCGAACGCTTATGTGATAAAAGTAAAGCGAAACATCGCATCCAGCGTCTTCGTCTAGAAGCCTATTTATTTTTGTGTTACCATGTCTTTTCACAACATCAAGGCATCAATCTAGTACATCAGTAAGCAATAAATTATGTACATCAAGTAGGTATCAATACTGGTGCATCTACTGGTCTGCTGCTGATTATTAAAGACTATGCACAACTGTTAATTACTCTAGAATTCGTTGACTTTACTCTGTACGTATCCTTATATAACTCGTCCGAGGTTGTTTCACTTTGTCGAACTGTTATTGATCATATCGTGTTTATAGAGAGTCATCCCGAGCTCTATCTTCTTCTTCTTTCGTTCACTTGAAACATGTCTATATCTGTAATTCTGTCTCCTTAATAAAACTCACTGTCTTTTGTAGTTCATACAGTGTCCCATAGAGTTTTGATTCCAGTGTTGTTTCCTCTGGCCAATATGTCTGCCTCAGCGTTTCATGCTCAGAACACTCTTGAAGTATATGTTTGGCACTCTGTGCTGCCTGTCCACATGTACACATGGCCGTGTTGCCAATCTTGAACTTTGTATACATATGACTGCGGAGTCGGTTGTGTCCTGTTCTGAGACGTAGAATTATAACTTGTTCTGATCTGTTCATAATATGATAGTCATCTTGTGTTGGTGTTTGTGGCTCTCTTATTGACTTGATCATCTGTTTTTTCTGATGGTAGGTGATTGGTATATCTGGTTGGTCTTCGGCATCTTAGATCACTATTTGTGACGAAGTCGCTCCATTTTATGTTCATCAGTTTGCGAAGACATTTGTTTTCGAAGCTGTTTAGTTTGTTGTCTGTTGCTTGAGTTGATTTCCAGCTTTCACTACTATACGTTAACATTGAAACAATACATGAGTTAAATAGCTTTAGTTTGGTGTTTGTCCCTTGTTAGTGTACTCTGCTAGAATACATCACATTCATCGCGCGATGTTCCCCTCACATTTTCTTCTCTGTCTATGTCTTGCTCGCCTCCCCTCACCTCTACCTTCAAATAAGACATCAACAAGGTGTCCTATAATTTGTATATGTTTATTTAATTGTTTATTTGTTTGATTCGTGTTTGGTTTAATATTTGTTTCATCATACAAAGTATTGTAAAAACCTTTTCTATTTGTTTTCTTCTATTTCCATAAGGTTTGCCCTATTATTACATATGGAAATTATGTCATATATCCACATATCATATTCATCAATTATATATTCTAATTGTTTGCTCATTATCCATGTTTCTGAGCCATACATTAATCTAAAATAGATGTAGCATTTTTACAATTTTCATTTTCAATTTGTGATTTAGTTCAATGTTTCCATATGCCATTGAAAGTTCTTTAAGCTATTTCTATTCTTATTTTAACTACTATTTCACATCTACTACTACTGTCTGTGATTATGCACCCTTAGAGCAGCGGTTCTCAATTTGTTGTCCCCAGCAGAGCCCTTGAAACAACATTCATGAACCCCTAGATATATATGTATATGTATAGTATTTAAGACATATGGACAAGAACTTTTGATATCATCGCCTCTCTATAAAGAATGCAGTGTTATGAAACAACATCGGATAGATTTTTATTTATTTTACCTGAGAGCGTGAAATTAGATACAAACATAACGTTAAATACGTATCGGAACCCCTAGCTTCCTTTTGCGGAGTTCTAGTGTTGTGCGGAACCCAGCTCAAGAAACGTTGTTATTTGAGTTTAATCAATAAACGATAATACTGCGGTAGTTATATATGAAAATAGTAATTACGTAAAACACAAGCAATGTGGTCTTACTGGATGACGACTAACACACTTTCGATGTCGGATGCTGACGTAAAAGAATACACACACCAGTACACAATCATACAAATAGCAATACACGGGATGTAATCTACTTTTCGATCAAAAGGTCTTTATCAAGATGCCAAGCACAAAACATAAAAGACAAAAGATGCCTTCTACTCGTCGTCTTTTGGTGTTATGTGCTTGTCATCTTGATAAGGCTTTTCGGTCGAAAAGTCGATTACATACTGTGTATTGTTATTTGTATGATTGTGTACTGGTGTGTGTATTCTTTCACGTCAGCATCCGACATGAATAGCGTGTTAGTCGCCATCCAGTAAAACTACATTAATTGTGTTCTACGTAAGTACTATTTGCGCTTAGTAAATAACGTGTGATATGCTTTATCTCGTTGAACTGCATGTGTATTTCCATGTAGCTTCTTCAGTGGTTGTCCTTCGTTTTTCGTCATGATGAAGGCATTTTAATCGAAACGTCGTATGTCGGTGTATTCGTTATTAGTATTCCATTTTTACCATTGATAACGATTAAATGTATCTATTTCCATTCATACTCAACACTAGTTTGTTTTAAATAACAGACTCGAAACTAGGTATTCTGGTGTCATAAACAAGCACTACTTTCTGCACCACTTTAAATAATATAAATGTTGGTTGTGGCGCACCTGGGAATTGCTTTTCAGCTCGGATACAATCTGTCGCTACTGCCTAGTTACACCGCTGTTATATTCAGTCTGTGAGTCCACAAAGAAGAAAGAAATAACTGCTGATTGTACATTCGTGCACTTTTCTTCTAGCTCTCGTTCACGTCTCTCCTATGCCTTATATTCAATACACAGAAACTGTAAGCTTTAGCCTTCCGTTAATACACACCGTAAGGGTGGAGACATACAGGCAGATAACTTACGGGTTTGTTTTATTGAAAGCGACGATGAAGCAACGAACGAGCAGTCCAAACAAATGTCAAACTTAACCAAAACATAAACCTGGTCCATCAAGCCCTGACAGAAGTTATCACTCACGCTGACATGAAAAAGAGGCAACAGCCTGTAAAGAGCTATTTAGCGAAAACAGATGTGGGAGATAAAAGAGTTCTGTGTATTGCACATCGTGTCAGTTCTGGCATGGGAGAAGGTGGTTGTAGTGCAAGATTGCTATTTGGTATGTTAGATGTGTGGGATATGTATACGGAACTGCCAAAGATATCAGAGTGAAAGGGAAATAACTGCTGAACGACTCGTACTACGTGCGTCTTAGCAACGACATCCGGAGAGTTTTGAGTACAGTTTTGTTTTAAAGGTTGCTAGGATACCACTCACTGGCTGGAAATGTGTTATAGCTTCAGTGGGACATGAAAAGAAGAAAGGTTGAAATTATTACTCAAATCTGCCTGGAGACAAACTTCAAAGAAGAAAAAAAAAACCTTAAAAAAAACCCAGATGAATTACAGTTTTAGAAGTGAATCATCATCAGATGCCGCGCCAACTGGGGTAGGCGATCATGCATCTCCACAACTTTCTATTTACAGTATATTTTATCAGTATTCTTGTTGACACTGTGCCATGCTACGATATCAGACTATGCAATATTTTCTCACGCTGTCGTTCTCGATTTCTTTTGCCAGTTGTAACTATGTTCTTCAGACCTCCCTGTCTCATAAAGTTCCAAAAAAAATATTTTCTCTTTCCATTATGACGTAATCCACATCTCGCATTTGACTCTCTCAGCACCTTCGCGATATTTTTTCTAGCTGTCCTATGATACTCTCAGCATTCTTCTATAGAACAATGTCGCTGTTGTCTTTAATTTCTCACTATGCTGTTTATTCATTACCTTTAATTCTCATACAGCAGACATTGTCTCTCAGTGATGTCCTTGTATACAAACATTTTGGTAGCATATTCTAACCATTAACCCAACATTTTTTGGCTGTAGTGATTTTTCTGGCAGTATTTACGTTTAGTTTTTTGTCATTGATTTCTTACTGTTCCAAACGCACAATTGCGGCTAGGTAGATACGTGAAAAAACTCAATCATTTTCATACAAATTGTCTCAGAAAAGTTATGAATATCAGATGGCACGACAATATTCCAGATACCACTGTCCTTGATAGAGCTGGTATCCCAAGCATTGACACGATCCTGATGCAGACACAGATTCGTTGGGCAGGTCATTTGGTACGTATGCCAGACCATCGTCTGCCAAAGATACATCTCTATGGTGAGCTAGAGAAGGGTATACGATCTCAAGGTGGCCAAAGGAAGCGCTACAATGACTCGTTAAAGAACTCACTGAAAGCCTTTGAAATAGACCACGATACATGGGAAGAACTTGCACAAAATAGATCTACATGGCGTTCTAAAATAAAAAAGAGCGCATCATCTTGTGAAAAGAAGAGGAATGCAGCAGCTCAACAGCGGAGAGCAGCTAGAAAGTCACGGATAGACTAAGATCCGTCTACAGTCGTTATTCCATGTCCAAACTGTCCAAGGACATTTACAGCTCGAATAGGGCTCATTAGCCATCTACGAACTCATAATCAAGGACATAACTAAAATTGAATTTTCAAAAGTGGATGTAACAAATGGTCATCATCACTTGTGATGGACGAACAACATGTTGTCACTGCTTGATACAGGGGCGAAATATTGCCTTATATTGGTAACACATACCTATTTTCGTTTATTTTAATATATATATATATATACCCTATGTTACCCCAACCATATTACATCCAGTTTCAGATTGTTACCCGACACAGGAGCTATATCTCTTGATTTCCCGATACACGGCCGTCCAGACGGTTGAGACGCACTGACCTGGGCTATCCGTTGACAGTTTCTGCCAGCTAACTGATAAGGAATGTGTACATATAGGAGGGTCCTTAGTGCAGTGTGATTATGTTATTTTTTCATGTCTGCTGGCATGGACCTTGTGTCTTTCTTTCATTTCTAGAAGCAAAAATAAACAAGGTGTACAAAATTTTGTACTGTACAGATTGGCAAAATCACCCTTTTGGAACTCGGATGTACTGCATTGGAAGGTGCAAATAACGCAAATCTGCTGTAAACCAACAGCACGGCGTACTTCACGTCCCCCGGAAGGAAATCATACTAAATTCCACGTGTTATCAAAGAGTGCAGGCGGCTGCGTGCACATTCATAGCGGATACAGACAACGGCAAATATGTCAAGCATGTTTGACCATGGTTAGCTTTGAGCGTGGTGGCCAACGTGTAAGCATGAAACCAGTTTTCTCGTAAGGCCGCCTACTTGCAGCGATATCGTTACAGACTTCAACCTTTCAGTGGCAGTGGTACAAACACTGAACGTATTAGTTACCAACCCGAAGTTGGATGTGTCGAACCATTTGTGAAATATAAACGGCAACATAAAGTAGTTCTGTTTTCTTGACTACTACCTGCTGTAAATTTAGTAGAAACATCCTAGTACAAGAATGATCCGATGTCAGTTAGAGAACGAACGCTAAATAAAAAAATCTGATATACGACCCTTTGTAAAAATCACACAGGGCCTTAAATAAAGGGAAAGGGTAGGGGGGAGGTTGTCTAAGAACAATTCATTCTGCCATTTCCGTGGGTATTTTCCTATTTTTTTATGAGAAAAGCTGATGAACATTTTAGAAAATTTCTTGCTCACCCTTTAGCTAATTTCTTAGTCTTGTTTTGATTTTCTAAATGGGGGTTGAGAGTGGGGGGGGGTGGTGTAGGGATTTAGAGTTAACACTCAAAACACCCCCCACCTATCTAAAGGTTTGGATTTACATATTATATTGCAATAGCTTTTGGACTTATGTGATGAGACAAAGAAAAACACCCTCCCTCCCACATCCAAATTGTGCATAATCGTTTCTTCCGACATTCACGGCAGATCACAGAGCTGCTAATTTCTGATATTTCAGATACCGACATCAAACGGATAGCTATGATATACAAATATAAGCTATCTAAGTCTTCAACCTGGTAACTCAAAATGCAATACTGAAATCCATTGTTCTTGACGCACAGGGCGTCACATTGTTCTTGTCAGATTCCAATTGTATAACCAAGATCCTAAAAGTACCGCTTCGTGATTTATTCTGGAAACAGAAATACTGTGGCTCGGGCTGTGTTTGTGGCCACCATATTTAGGGATCGTATCCGCGGATGTGGATGTTATTGATGGGATGAAAGTTGGTTGCAAAAGACAAGCAATATTCCGACATCTCTCAGACGATACAGTTAGCGGCACTGTTGACAAACAGTGACGCAAAACATTATGGCTCAGACAGTTGGAATGCAGTAGTATTGGAGGGGCATCCAATGTCGAAATCCCGATACAGGTGGATGTCGCTACGGTGTAGAAGCGACTAGATTCCAAGTTAACTGCATCTGGAGACGGCAACATGCTCTAGAGGACGGAGTTGTGGAAAGGAGAAGCTAAAGTGACATAGAAGTACCGTTGTCCCACCTGAATCCTGTCGGCGCAAGTATTGTTCATGGTCCAAAACACACAGTAGCGAGGACGATGTCTCCGATAGCAAACGTCTTACAACAATTGATGACCACAATCAAAGTAGGAGCCACGATTCACGTACTGAATACGCTAACTTGAGCACATGGAACAGGAAAAACCAACTTTGCAATACAGATCTCAAATACACAAAGACACAGCGTCGAACAATTGTCGAAGAGTACATAAACACACACATATACACAAGGAAACAGCATGGAACAAATGTCGTAGAGTACATAAACACACACATATACACAAGGAAACAGCATGGAACAAATGTCGTAGAGTACATAAACACACACATATACACAAGGAAACAGCATGGAACAAATGTCGTAGAGTACATAAACACACACATATACACAAGGAAACAGCATGGAACAAATGTCGTAGAGTACATAAACACACACATATACACAAGGAAACAGCATGGAACAAATGTCGTAGAGTACATAAACACACACATATACACAAGGAAACAGCATGGAACAAATGTCGTAGAGTACATAAACACACACATATACACAAGGAAACAGCATGGAACAAATGTCGTAGAGTACATAAACACACACATATACACAAGGAAACAGCATGGAACAAATGTCGTAGAGTACATAAACACACACATATACACAAGGAAACAGCATGGAACAAATGTCGTAGAGTACATATTATTCAAATTTCTGATGGAAGAACAGTTGTGAGTTGTGACTCAAACTAGAAAGCCAACTCCACCACAAGATGACTACAAAATTATGAACAAACCAGACCGAGTTCTCATTCTGCGTCTCAGAACAGGACACAACCGACTCAGCAGCCATATGTATACAAAGTTCAAGATTGGCAAGCTGGCAATGTGGACAGGCACCTCAGACAGCAGAACATGTTCTTCAGGAACTCCCGGAATATGAAATGATGAGGTAAATACAATGTTCCAGAGAAACAACAGTGGAATAAAAACTCTACGGACCCCTGTACGAGTTACAAATCAAAGTCATGTTTATAGAAGAAACAACACTTAAGATATAAGTATGTTCCAGAAGATAGAAAGAAGAAGAAGACTGGACGTTTCAGCCCTTATCTTCGAGGACGAGCAGAACCCCCGCTTATCTAGAATGTCGCTGTTGCCCAACACCGGCTCGTACAGAGAAAAAGAGTTCAGGATCGAATGGCCAAGATGACAATGATGACGTCCTTCTTACACGAGATCTTCGCCGGCTGCGAAAGTACTCTTCCGAAATATACGTAAACTATATGCTTCTTTACACGCAATGGCGACTAGTTCAAGCACAAGCCGTGCTTGGAGATGAATTGAAAGCCATATTAGGCGGAAGAGGCGAGTGGTGAGAAATGGACAACTCACATCCCAGACTCCTGACGTCTTTGGGGACGCAGCCACTCGTCTAAGACGTTATATCACTCCTAGTCTAATACGACTATCGCCGTTGTCCAAAACAGCTTATACAGAAGAAATGCGGTGTGGAAACTATGAATAAAGATAGTGGTAATGGAATGGTTTTCCTAACCGATGAATAGTACGACGAAAGCATCTCTTAGGAGAAAAGATGCACTGATGGTGACCCAGGCAAAATACCAGCTCGTCTCTTAAAATAAACTTCTTCTTCGTCAGCGTTCGTTCTCAAACTCTTGCAGATTAGCAGGATGTAGTCCGGAGAACAGAATGCGTGTGTCATGGTTTAGAGCATTGTTGCGATATTTGCGCCTTTCGTCCTGACACATCCGACTTCAGCATGTTAAAATGAAACTCAGTTGGACGAGTGGAATACTTCTTCAAAAGGCATTGCATTGAACCACAGCATCCTGGGTATGAAAGAAAGCTCCGAGAAACCAAACAATACACATAGGAAGTAAAAGTTGTTTGTAATTCGTGGGAATGTTCACAAACAACACAAACAAACAATTACATTGTTAACAACTGGAAAAAAACACAAAAAAACTATTCAGTGATTCTCAGTGTCGGCTATATGATCCCCCAGGGACCACAGTGATCTCCAAAGGTGGGTGAGAGTGGAGTAGAGGATACAAATAAGAAAATGTAACACGTAGGTGCCACAGACCTGTCTGTGGTGGTGACACAGAATCCTGGCTATGAGAACGATACTTGATACAATATATAGTCCGCCAGTGTACTGCGTGGGTTCGAAGCGGAGAGAATAATAGCGACATTTTTTTTAATCCACCTTACATTTCATAAGAGGCGACTAAATATTTTTTTAGGTGTGGAGTTAAATATCCTAGCCATAGAGGGGCAATGCTATTCCAAGTAGAACTGATGTTGAATGTGTTAGACCAAAAGGCCTTCTGTTCTCTTGTCTACATCATTCAAATCTACATGAGTTTGAGAACGAATACAAAAATTATATATATATATATATATATATATATATATATATATATATATATATATATATATATATATATATATATATAGTAACAAGTGGTATGTAAAAAAAAGATTAGTCAGCACGCATTATTTCAGGTTGCAGGCGGACACGGAAGAAAACATTTTACAAAAGGAGGCCAGAGGAGAAAAGTTGTCGCAATACTTGATCACAGCAGAACATTGTCACAGTATATGGTCACAGCGGAAAATTGTCACAATATTTGGTCATAGCGGAAAATTGTCACAATATTTGGTCATAGCGGAAAATTGTCACAATATTTGATCACTGAAGAAATTTGCCACGAAAGGGGGCTACAGTTGAAATACCGTTGAGAGCCACTGTACTAGACAAAATATGTTCTCTAAATTAATCCCTGCTAACCGGCATACGCCTGGAACAAAAAACGTAAGATATTTATGACACAAATACACCATATATTTTATACATGATATTTATAAACGGTGGCACACATCGGAGATTCATTATCCTTATCTTGTTGAGCAGATGGTATTTATATGTTGTGACCAGTAATGCCACAGCTTCAGTCTTTCTTAAACTTGAGTGGCAATTTTGATTTTGACATATTCTAAGATTAAAAATCAAAATTCAATGCCGTGCTATGCTATGCTGCAGAGAGGCGACCGCATCAGTCGGCACAAATCAAAATAAATGTAAGGGGCGTCATATCGATGAAAAACCTTTTATGGGGAGCGATATTTCGAAGACTTGCAACATACTTAGAAAATTTACTGCACTATCCTGTCTAAACTTTTTGTTGGGATTTAAATTATATTATTTATAAGCTAGAAAATCAAATATTTTTATGTACACGTCCGCGTGTTGCTGGTGCCGGAGAGGGATATAATATGTATGTATCTTATAGTGATATCCTTTATTGTGTCTTCTAGTTTTCATAAAATACTATTTCCCTTTTCGTCATAATCGGCAGTTGGGTCAAAAACTTGAATCATTGTGATGTTTTTGCGTCTAGCTGTTACGCGTATTGTTATAAGTCTGTTGTTTACGGGGGTGCAGCTAATGATAAAGTTAACTTTCTCTTTGTGAACTATAAATTCCAATCTGTGCTGTATAGGATATCCCCAAAAATTATCTATTAATAGTACTATGTGACTTGAACCGTGGCTATGGAATGAGTGCTACAGACCCTCTAACAGAATTAATGAGGCCTTCATTCGTTCCTTTTTAAAAATTATTCCCACGTTTTCTGTTGGTCAACATTTATATACTTAGAATAGCATGCTAAAAAAGCCAAAGCTACTCCAATTATATAAATAGCAACCAATGGAAAACGTGACAATAATCAAAAACGTACCGAGTAAAGACCTGTGTACGTTTAACAGTTAAGTATCTATATCCGCCGATGGTCACGCTGAAAAGCTATAGTGGGTACTGACTCTTATGATCAATGGTACAGTAGAAAATAGCTGGTACAGT
>CM067321.1:36154556-36197328 GCA_034231615.1 Meghimatium bilineatum
TAATAGGCAAACCTTGGGTTACAGATGACATACTGAGACAGGGATGTGTACTATCCCCCTATTGTTCATAACATACATGGATCACATCTGCAAAGTAGCAAAGACAACGGAAGAAAACAATCTGAAGGATAACTTAAACGAATTGCTATTTACAGACGACCAAGCACTAGTAGCATCATCAGAAGAGCAACTACAAAAACAAATAGACAGATTACATTAAACATGCCAAAACTTAACATGAAGATAAATATAGAAAAGGCCGAAGTAATGAAGATAATAGGACAGAAAGATACGCCTATATATATATATATATATATATATATATATATATATATATATATATATATATATATATATATATATATATATATATATATATATATATATATATACACAAGTGACAGAATTCACATACCAATGAAGCAATATAACAACAGACGGCAAGAGCAGCAAATAATACACACTAGATGTAGTTAAGCATATCAAGCCCTAGGGCAAATGATACCAACCTTCAGACACAAAGATGTATACTTAATAACCAACATAATACAATTCGAAACGATTATTGTGCAACCAAAGCCAAACATGGACAGCGACAGCACAAGATAAACGTAAACTTGTGACAGCTGAAATGGCATTTATACGCAGAATCCTAAGAATATCAGTAAGAGACAGAGTGACGAATGAGGACATTAGACAAAGAACCGGCACCACCATTGGATTTTTTTCCGGATATTCCTGTGGATTATCGCTTGAAGCTACGGCGTTACGTGCTATGAGTGGTACTCTCTTCGTTGAGAGTAGCAGAGTACGGGAAACTGAGTACAGTGAAGTTAATCCTCTACGTCTTTTGAACTTTGTAACTGTCCTGACAGGGAAACCACATATCATTGAGAGTGCACAATAACGCGTGGGAGTACCGGGTTGGGAACGCCTGTTCTGGGAGGATGAAAGGGGGGGGGGTGTCGACAAATTATATCAATTGGAAGGAGTGGTCCTGAAAAAGTTTACAAAAATTGATGACAACAATGTTATTTATATGTACCAATTAAATTGCGTGAATATGAAACAGTTTTTCTGAATTAAATTGCTTGAATATGAAAAATAATACTCACGTGTAAAACAGGTAATGAAGTCCTACTGAATGATGACTAAAACACTACACACTATCACTAACGGATGTAAATATGGTACATATAACAAAACAAAACACAGAATATAATCTACAGATGACAATACACAGGACAAAGTCGACGTTTCGGACCAATAGGCCTTTTTCAAGATACGGACATAACATACAAACATAAAAAAACCACAAGTAAAAATGAATGCGTATCCGAGTGAAATGTGGTGCTAAGATAGATCTTACGTTATCCATCTATCTTAGCACCACATTTCACTCGGATACGCATTCATTTTTACTTGTGGTTTTTTTATGTTTATATGTTATGTCCGTATCTTGAAAAAGGCCTATTGGTCCGAAACGTCGACTTTGTCCTGTGTATTGTCATCTGTAGATTATATGCTGTGTTTTGTTTTGTTATATGTACCATATTTACATCCGTTAGTGATAGTGTGTAGTGTTTTAGTCATCATTCAGTGGGACTTCATTACCTGTTTTACACGTGAGTATTATTTTCCATTATGTTCTACTAGCAGTACCACCTTCTATTGAATATGAAACAGTTTTTCTGAATTAAATTGCTTGAATATGAAGCAGTTTTTCTGATTAAAATAAAAGAGGAAACAAGTCTTGGGGGGAGGGGGGGTGGCACAACTCGAAACAGAATGTTGGAGGAAATTCGTGAATTATTGAAACTACGGGTGGCAAGAGGGAGAGGGGAATGAGCATAAAGTTGTTGTAATTTATGGTCTGATCGTGACAGATCAGCTTTATTTGACCTGTTCGTTGAATTAACTAGGATCCCATTCGTTACGTTATTTAATAACTGTTGGGCTTTCAATTGGTTGCTATTTATATACTTGGTATTGCACGCCAAAAATTGCAAAGGCGATTCCAAGTATATAAATAGTTATCAACCAAATTCCCAACAATAATTAAAATATGTAACGACTGGGGTCCCGTTGGAAGGTCTTCTATACTGCCGCGGGTATAGATCTGCCTGCTACTACTTCTCAGTTGAGTTTTATTTGCTACTCCGAACTCTGATCCCACTTACATTTATTTACATGATACACGATATCCTTGTCTGTCTACAAAACATAATTGACCTCGCAACAAGCCAACTTGGCATATCACCCAAGATCTCAACCTGGGAACCAGTGCAACTCGCACCGACTGTTTATTTACTTCCTAGATTTCATTGCCTTCGTATACGTCACGGAAAGGCCACACAAAGCTTACCCCCTGTTTCTATGTAGATATTGCTGCTGGAAACAACTCGCATAACAGGTTGAAGTGTTGACAATCAGGATGATTTGCTTTCTAAATAACATCCATCCTTCAGAAGTGCTGTAAGACTGAAAAAAGTATACGTCTCTTTAATAATTTGTTGGTTACTCTTGAAGGAATTATTTTATTATGAACTAAATCAAGTGACATAATATTAAATTCCCTCCCGTTTCACTGTTTGATATAGGGACTTTACATAATTAATGTCAACATTCTGTTAAAAAAGACATCTTCACCTCTTGCAATGTAGTGTATGCCTTACAGTGATAGGAGTTCCTCTCGCGTCTTAAACTTTGCTACTATCCCACAATCGAAAATGTCCAGTTGGACAGTAGATGTTATGTCGGTGTTGTCTCAAGCTATCACCTTTATAGATCGGCAGAGTGCTTTCGTTACTGCATGGTTTCCTGTTAAGGAGTGCAGGGGTGCAGCAGTGTTTTAAGGCTGTGAAAATAAAGGCCAATTTTCCACAGCTGTTGCCGCGATGTGTAAAGGAAGAATTTTTGTTGCACTTCCGAAAGACAAAAATCCTTGACCAAACCGCGGATTTAACCCGGAACCTTAGGAACCTGAGGCCGGCGTTCTAGCCGTACGGCCAGAGTATTGGATTATTATGACTTCCTTTACTTTGAAAAATCTAATAGACATTAAAATTTAAGTACATCCTAAAGTTGCTGTTAAGCAGGGTCGGACAAAGCATTTCGCCGGATCACATGATTTGTCATGCCTTTTGCAGTAATTGCAGCTAGGCTGTAAACCATGACACAAGGCATTCCGTTCTCTGGAGGTTTTCCAATCCTAAAGAGTTACGACAAATACATCAATTTAGTCATTTAGTGCAATGGGGGATCTTTCCCTAGAGCTTTGTTACATACACAGAACACTTCTTCTGCGCCCGTTCTCAAATTCCTGCAGATTAGCAGGATGTAGTTCGGAGAACGAAATGTGTTGTGTCATTATTTACAATATTGCTGAGATATATGCGCTTTTCGGACTGACACATTTTACTTCAGCATAGCTTCTTGATCACTTTGATGTTAAGTGGGACGCGACAGAAAATGCTACCTCTAAAACTACCTCAGCTGCCTTCTACGACATGCATGGACGGTAAGTAGTGTTCCTATTCTTTGCTCCCCGATCCAGCAAACACATGAACGAGTTATGATCAATATATTTCTTGAATCATTTAATGCAATAGAAATGTTTCTCCAGCGAGTTATTTCATACCCAGTAGTTGTTTTCCTCTCAATGGTGTCTTCTTCTTCTTCTTCTCGTTCGGAGTTTGACATGTCTACACAACAAGTCCTGTTTTCTTAATAAATGCTGCTGTATTTTAAAGCTCCTCATTGCTCCCATACATCTTTTTGTGGATATCCATCTCTGTGGGCCAGTGTTCTTCCCTTAACTGGTTTAGTGTATTGCAGTCTTGCAGGATATGTTCAGATGCCTGCCCACAAGGGCACAGTGGTGATGGGACCAATCTTAGTCTATTTAAGTGGCTGTTTAATCTGTTGTGTCCTGTTCTGAGGTGGAAGATAATAACCTGCTATGCTCTGTTGAGATAGTGGTAATTGTCTTTTGGGTGGTCGACTTTCCTGATGGCTTTGATGAGAGTCTTCTTTTCTTGGTAGGTGATTTCTTGGTCTTTTTGTTCCTGTGTTGCTCCATCCTTTGCCATTCTGTCTGCCTCTTCATTTCCTGGTATGCCACAGTTTGATGGTATCCACTGTAGTACTACCCTTCTTTGGATGCTATCTTCTCGCATGGCTTTCTTCAGGTCTGGCAGTTTTCTCAACGGTGCGAAAAGCTTTAAGAATTAGCCTTCTAATCAGAGGGGAGTAATATAAATAAACTGTATAAATGAAGTGTTGTGTAATTTACATAAGAGGAACGCCCCACTATATATATATATATGTGTATTTTTTTCTAGTGGTTAAGCATTGGAGAAACGCCCCACTATATATGCGTGTTATCTACTAGTGGTTTACGTAAGTGGAACGCCCCACTATATATATGTGTGTTATATACTTGTGGTTTACATTGACTAATAGGAAATCAAGCATTCTAAAATAACCCACTTTACTATTCTCTTGTTGTTCATTGGACGTCATGCAACGTTTAATAATAGTGACAAATAAAAATCACTGACATAGTCAAATGATTCATTTAGTAGACTTGATTTCCCGTGGGTCGTATATTTCTCACGCTGAAAGATGAGCCTTGCAATATAGGTGTAATGATCTAATGGAAAAACAAGGGGTTTTCTTGCCAGGGGCTGATTACTAGTCCGCCCCTAGTCGGCAATGAAGCACCAGATAGTATTCGGAAACTATCATTAAGTCTATTGTCTATTGTTTGTCCCCCGGTGGAGAATGGTTGAACCTTATTCAAAGTTGCCGTTAAGCGTAGGAGTGAGAATTTCAGCTGTCGTTCCAAGGCCAGATGTGTCGCTTTTGTTGCATTAAGTCCATGTTTGTTCAAGGCTATTTTGATGTTTTCTATCCTTGGTCTATCTTTCGCCTTATGTCCGGATATTTATTTGTTATATGGTCTTATTGGTATTTGATTTGGGTTCATTCACATATGGTTACCGAACCATTTTACTTGCTGTCTTTCAATATGTTCAATACATGATATCGTACCAACTTTTTTCCTAATTTCTTCATTTCTTATCTTATCTAGTTTAGTAACCATTGTAGCTTTTCTCAGACACTTCATTTCACATGTAGCGATTTTCCTCTGCTGCGAGTCTGTTAAGAACCATATTTGACATTGGTAGCAGTGTGTTGGTATTAACATTGTCGATATTATTTGTCTTTTGATTTCCATCTTGATATTTGGGTGAAAAAGTAATGGTAACAGTTGGTAGGTCACTGTGTTTGCTTTCTATATCCTTGTTTCTATTTCTCTGCCTAGTCTTCCATTTTCGAAACAAATGCTGCCTAAATATTTAAATTCTTTGGCTTTTTTTCATTTCGGTGTTATCTATTGTTATACCACTGGTGTTGCAGACTTGCTAATGTTCATAACTTCTCCATTGTTTTCGCTAAATTTCATGTTTTACTTCTTACATGCTAATAGCAATGCACTGATGTGGTTTTGCTAATATTCTTCATCTTTGTATATTAGACTTTGATCGTAGTTAAATAATAGTTCGTTGATTTCATTATTAAGTTCCTCATCAGTTTTATTTGCAATGTTTTTCTCTTTATGGATGTGAGCTTCTTTCATTATTCTGTCCATGTATATGTTGAAAAGTAGAGATGAAAACACGTAGCCTTGTAATCATTAAACGAGAAATGGAAAGGATCTCCTGGCGATGAGCGGTTATTGCAGTATAGTTACCGATAGTAAAGTAGTGATCTTCGTTATATAAGCCTGTGTTTAACGACACTACCGCGCATGCGGTTGCGACTGTGCCTATCACCAATGGCCAACTAGACAATCCACCCATGCAATAGAAAACTTAGTAGATGGCATGCCGTTATATTAGGCTCTCTTATGTATGATTTGTAGCATGTCATTTATACAATTATAGACCTCCATCTGAGTAGAAGGCACCTTCAATAGACATTTCACTAGGTCGAAAGCTGAAGTCTCCTTATATGAAAAAAAGCTCAGAAAAACCACACAACTGCACATATGAAGTAAGAGCTAATCACTCGGAATTTTTGAAGTTCTCAGACATATAATGTCACTACCTTAGACCACTCCCACTATTGCCATGATTTTCATTGGTCATTTATTTATACTTTACTATTTATACTTTCGAAAGCCAATGAAAAGTCCAAACAATAGTCGAAGGTTGTCACTAAGGTAGTGAGACTAAATGTAGGACTGTCTAAATAAAGTTACAGTAAAGACCTACAAGCATAATCAAAATAAGCTGTAATGCGTCTTGTTTTCGATTATTTTCGTGAATTTCATTGGTCGGCGTTGGCAGACGAAAAAATTATATACATAGTGAACAATTAAAATCACGTAAATAGTTACAATCATCACTTATGAAGGCTATTTTTGACTCTGTCTGTAGGTCTTTCCTCGCGAGAGTCACTATTGATGAAAGCACTCATTGAAAGAACGTTGGTGCCGATTCGAGAGGAAGGTATGAAAGGAGATACTAAAATGTTATATTTTTGTTCTTGTCGGCTAGAATAATAAGTAAATGTTATATTTATTCTTGTTGGCTAGAATAATAAGTAAGTTTTCCTTCCTCTGCTCTCGTTCTAAAAATCCTGCTGATAAACTTAATGTAGCACATAGAACGAAAATAAGTATCATTGTTTACTTACAGCTTGGCTGCGATTTATGTGCCTTTCGATCTTACACATCCATCCGACTTCACTATGGCTTTGGGTCTCTTTGATTTATCGAGTAGAAAAGCCAATTTCACTCACATCCCCAACTTTCATGATCGATTCTTTCATACGCATGGCAGGTTACAATCTTATTTAATCATTATTGAATAATAATTTTGGTGAGTGTACCCATAATTTATAGCAGCATTTAAATATATTATCAACAGCTTCTGACAGATAATACAGGATAATATGTAGGTCAATGTGACCTATGGAAAACCAACCTCTACCGCAAAGCCCGTAGTCATTTCTTGCGACGTACATGGCAGATCGGGGTGTTATTATTCTTTTGATTTTCTTCTGTGCCTCGGAAACATATATGCGAATAAGTCAGCTTGAATATGTCAACTTGAATAAGTCAGCTTGAACAAGTCATCTTGAATAAGTGAGCTTGAATAAGTCAGCTTGGAAAAATCAAGTTGAATAAATAACGAATAAGTCAGTTTGAATAAGTCAGTTTGAATACGTAAGTTGTGATATGTCAACTTGAATAAGAGTTTGAATGCGTCAGTTTGAATACGTCATTTTGAATACGTAAGTTTTGATGTCAACTTGAATATAGTTTGAATACGTCAGTTTGAATAAGTAATCTTGAATACATCAGCTTGAGTAAGTCAGCCTCAATAAGTGAGCTTGAATAAGTCAACTTTAGTAAATCACACCTTTTTTTTTTTACTTTCCGAGACAATTTCATAGAGAAACAAAGAGTAACGACTCTATTATCCAGTTTCGTTCGGTATATTTTCTAATATGATGCAAGTCTCCGAAATTCCAGCCTGTATGTGTTTAAAAAAAAATTATTGAATGGTTGAAATTATATTTTGATTTCGCTGTTTATGCGGCCTCCCTACACTGCCACCTTACGCTACCGTCTCATTGTATAACAGCACGGCATGGTCCCGCTTTTACCTCTTATGTATGCCGCATAAAACAACTAAGGGGATTTGGGTGAGATTTGTCAAGCCGTTCCCAAAGGAGAGTCAAAGTGATCCAGAAGACATAACAAGTCCCTCTCAATTAATCCTACTGTGCTGAGTCATTCCGTTGCTTGAGCCAAGTGTTTATTGGTCATTTTGTGTAGGCACTATATTTTATGTTTCCGGCCACTGAATAGCACCGTAAATTGTGTGTAAGCACTATATTTTATGTTTCCGGCCACTGAATAGCACGATAAATTGTGTGTAAGCACTATATTTTATGTTTCCGGCCACTGAATAGCACCATAAATTGTGTGTAAGCACTATATTTTATGTTTCCGGCCACTGAATACCACCATAAATTGTGTGTAAGCACTATATTTTATGTTGCCAGGCACTAAAAATCACCGAAAATGTCAAACAGCGTCACTTGCCGAAGATCAACCCAGATCTGGTTCAAATGGTACATTTAAAATGTCACATTTGAAAGAAAAAATCCAGCTCTACGATGATGTGAACACGTGTCGTCTGATTTTTCAGACTGGCGATGTAACAATTTGACGACTCGCTATTACGCACATAGTGAAGTTAAATACCGTTTTCTTATTCACGGACTGTAGTCAACGGATGATGTATTCAGTATCACCCCAACATTTGTACTTTTACAGAAGTGTGGCGCATGGCCGAGAGGTTAGAACGTTAGTCTCGAAAGAGTTCGAAAGAGTTCGATCCCCGGTAAGGAGTGGGGTTTTTTTTCTGTCGGAGGGTAAATTTAAAAACTCACCCTGTGCATGACGTGGCGACAGCAAGAGCATGCGGCCTTTATCACACAGCTATTCAATCCCCTCCCTGCAACGCCTGAATTGGTCAAATGCAGTATTGACGGGTTTTTTTTTTTTTTTTTTTTTTTGACAGAAGCTCTGGGACCTAATTTCTTTAGCTGGGTCTATTTAGGGTTGAAAATCAACACATCAAAAACTCATATACTAGATTTTACGAGATCCAACGACAACATAGAAATTCAAAATGTTCCATTATTAAAAGTCAACAATTTTACATATCTAGGCACCAATCTAGCATTGGATGGAGACTCATCAAAAGAAATTTTACACCGTATTGCCCTTGCAGCGGGTGCTTTCAATAAACTACGTAACATCTGGACGTCAAACACACTAAGAAACACCACAAAACTCAAGTTGTTTAACTCCAACATCATCCCTATTCTATCATATGGGTGCGAAAGTTGGAAAACCACAAAAGCCACAGATAAGAGACTAGACTCCTTTGAAAACAAATGCCTACGTACCATTCTGAACGTTAAGTGGAGTGACTTTAAATCTAACACTACTATAAGAGAGAAAAGCAAACAAACCTAGATATCTTCCTTCATTAGACAAAGGCGTTGGACACATCAGCCATGTTCTCAGAATGAACAGCCTAAGAATTCCCCAGCAGTCACTATATTGGGTGCCACCTGGAATAAGAAGAAGAGGGAGACCTAGAGAAACTCTACGAAGAACCATTAATAGAGAAGGCATGTCAATGAACCTAAACAACACGCAACAATTGAAAGACCTGGCAACACAAAGACAGAAATGGAAGGCTATGGTTTCTACCCTGTATGGCCCTGGAGGAACATAACATAACATTTAGTGGCAACTAGTGATATTAAAATACTTCTTCGTGTTCAATTAGGAATTGAACATTGGATGATCCGGCTAGGAACTCAGGGCACTAACCATCTAATTACCGCCTTCTCTCACACATACGGAAGGAGAAATAACCACCATTAACTTGCAGCGTTCTACACACAACAAACATCTCGTAAACCAAATAGACAAGCAGGGAAGGTCGGCATAAGGGACAAATGTAGACACAAGAGTAACCAGTGTTGGACAGAAAAAAATACACGTGGTCATGTGCTGATAAAATTTCACTGCTCTGTAAAATTTCAGCTAAGTCTGAAGGTTAATACATTTTTGATGATGTAAAAATGGCTTGCACTGAGGATTTTAATTAAAGTGAGGATGAGCTGTGCAATACGTCGACCTCACTCTCTTGTCGGATCCCATTTCAAACCAGTGGCAAGACCATCGAGACAACTGGAAGCGAAGTTTGATGTAGTAGATGACCATGGTTTTTTTGCGACCATGCTACAGACCTATACAGGAGCACACTGGCAAGCAAACCACTTGAACGATAAATTATCCTTGTATTATTGGGGCCGACATTGGAGCAAAGAATAATAACATTGTTACCTGTCATGCTCGTTGTAAAACACAGGTTTATATATCGTTTCAGTGGGACACGACAGACTATAGCTAAAACTAGTAGGTAATGATGGGCAATGATAAGCACACAAGAAATCATAAAAAATACAATACACAAATCACATTCAACGTTTCAACCAAAAGGTCTTTATCAAGACACAAACAAAGCATCAAAAGTCGACGAATGGAAAAATTAACACAACATCCAACGGAAATATGGAAATGAGATGTCGGGAGGTCAGAAAGTACATAAAAACGTAAATAAATGTGGAAAAAGTATATATATATATAAACCTGTGTTTTACGTAAGTCTAATTGTTGCTATGTTTCACGCAGTTACCTTGTATTGATTGTCATATGCTCGTTGTAAGGAGATTTTATGTTAGAGTTAGCTGACTGTGTCTGATAGATACTCAAATGACTCAGAATCCATGCTGAAATCGAGTGTGTCAGGTCGAAAGGCACAGATATCGCACACAAGCTATAAACCATGTCACAGAGCATTATGTTCTCCGGACCAGTTCCTGATAATCTGTATGAGTTTGAGAACGAACACGCAAAAAAGAGAAGAGTAAGAACGATAAACAATAAGAATTATAGCAATAAATCCTTAACATATCTTGGTCACATGTAAGGATAGTAAATTACCTTCTTTTAGTCACCAGGGCTGCCTCCGATAAAAAAATTAGTTCTTAAAAAGGACCAAGAACTAACAAAAGTTGATAACCGCTATTCTAAATCAAAAACCACGTCTGCTATAGTAATGAGCATAATGGTAAAATTTCTACTAGATGCGCTGTTGCCTTTTATTTGCAACGTAGACTAGACAGAACTAGATGACTGATAACAGTTGAAGGTTCGGGAGGAGCAGACACCTCTGAGGAATGCGTGAGCTAAAGTTGAAGCGCTGGAGCATTCATAGCAAATGAGATTGTAATTTGACTTGAAATAATGAGAGGAGGCATGAATGCAGGAGCAAAGGAAGCGTGTTTGTTGGTAACAGGAAAGATGTGGAAAAAGTGTAGGTGAAGTAAGTATTAGGTAGGAGGAGTGTAGAGATAAGTGATGCTGGGCGATGTAGCACTAAATGAAGAGATAATTCATGTAAAGGTAGATTGATGTGCTGAAGGAAGAGGTAATAGAGGTAAGTTGATGTTGTGCTGAAAGAAGAGGTATGCTGATGTGCTAAAGAAAGAGGTAAAATATGTAGGATGATGCTGTAGGATGATGAATGAATAAGTAATAGAGGTAAATTGATGATGTGTTGAAGTGAGAGATAACAGAGGGAAGTTGATGTGCTGACGCGAGAGGTAATAGAGGGACGTTTATGTTGTAGAGCTGAAAATCCTATTTAGGAAACAATAACATGATTTTGCGTGCTAAGACTCACATAGAAAAGGTTTCTTCTTCTTCTGCGTTCATTCTCATACTCCTGTTGATAAGTAAGATGTAGTCCAGATAACGAAGTGCGTTTTGTCATGTTTACAGCTTTGCTGTAATATCTGCACGTTTTGGCTTGACACATCAGACCTCAGCAATGCCTCTGTTTCACTATGACCATACATGAAATTAGACAACCAACTCCACCCCCAGAACCTCCTATTCAAAATAGCAAGATGTCACCCAGCTTACTATTACAGCACAGGGTGGTCAACAAATTGAATTCAATGCGTTAATATGTTCATAAAGTAACCCATAGCATTTATTAATGCCGTAGGGATGTGAGATGTTAGCGATCTCACATTTCACAGGCTCTGCAAATGAGGGCGGTAGCCATCTCCTCTCCCTCGCAGTCTTTACTTCCCGGATTAATCCGGTACCCATTTAAGGCTGGGTCGACCTGGGAGCCGTTGCGATTTGAAAACATTTCCGCCTCAACTTGGGAATGAACCCAGGACCACACAAAATATGTTCATACTCTACTTCAAATGCACCAATTTTGTAACACTGCAATTCTAATACGCCAATAGTCGGATACACCCACATACCATTCTTTAAAAATATGCTCATTTGGGCATAATTGTAAAGTGTCCTATACAATTTACAATGAATTTTGATTTCGGTCTGTTAGCATGGGAGGGGGACTCAACTTCATTCCCAACCCTGATTTAATTGCACTGATGTTAACATTGCACTTTTGTTGTAAACAGCACAATGAGGTGAGTTTCCTTTAAATTTGGCACATATGTGATCCCGTGAATCTTACTTATATAGTATAGTCTTACTTACGTATAGTACTTGTAGATGGTGTAGTAATGTAGTAATTGTAGTAACTGTAGTAGTTGTAGCAGTTATAGTAGCAATAGTAGTTGTAGTAATTATAGTTGTTGTAGAAATTGTAGTAGTTGGTGTAGCAGTAGTAACTGTAGTAACAGTATAAATTGCAATAATTGTAGTGGTTGTAGTAGTAGTAGTAGTCGTTATAGTAACAGTAGTAGTAATAGTAGGTGAAATAGTAGCAGTGATTGTAGTAGTGGTTGTAGTAATAGTAGTTGTTATTGTACTAGTTGTGGCAGTAGTAGTAGTTGCAGTAACAGTAGTCTTTTTTAGATATAATAGACTTTGTAGTATTAGTTGTTGTTATTGTAGTAATAGAAGTAGTTGTAATAATATCAGCAGATGTAATAATAGTAGCGTTTGTAGCAGTAGTAGTAGTTGTTGTTGTTGTTGTAATATGTAGTAGTTTTGGTGATTGATATGGTGGTTTCAATATTTTCTTCGTCTGTGCTCAATCTCAAACTTCTATAGATTTTAGGTTGTTGTCCAGAGAACGGAATTCGCTGTCATAATTTACAGCATAGCTGCTACTTTTGTGCAGTAAGTCGGATAAATCTGGATATAACCAACAAAGTTTCCGGTTCAAAAACAACAACCAGTCAATACTGCATTTTCCCCCGTTAAGGAGTCACAGGGAAGGGATTGAATAGCTGTGTGATAAAGACCGCATGCTCTTGCTGTCGCCACGTCATGCACAGGGTGAGTTTTGTTCATTTACCCTCCGACAGAAAAAACACAGTTCTTACCGGGGATCAAACTCTAGACCTCACTAGTGTGATTCCAACGCTCTAACCTCTCGGCCATGAGCCACACTTCTGTTATATGTTGAAAGAATCGTGCCTAGGCAATAAGCTTTAAACCAATAAGACACAAGATAATAAATTAAAAATTCTTGAGACCAACGGGAACTGAGCCAATCTATTCTGACGGCACCAAATCATCTGGCAACTAGAAGAATACGGATGTTATATGTTTATGTTACTGAGGATACTCCAATACTTGTACAGGATGTTCGTTGTGGTTGTAATACGCCTTGTCTCGATTGGTCCGTTCTAAGTGGCCTGAGTACACAGTTTGAATGTCTTAACAAAATCGCATCTTTGTTTTTTTGGAGTTTCGGTTAGTCAAGCACGGAAAACCTCGTTTACTCTAGTTGCAATGCGGTTTGGTGCGGTAAAGAACGGACTGGTTCAATTTTCGTTGGTCTCAAGAATTGTTAATTTATCCTCTTGCTTCCTACTTAAATTTGCTTACGACATACACTGTAGGTGGTCGCAGTGTTCCTTTTTTTTGTTCCCCTTTCTGGCCCCGGTAACACATGGGCGAGGCAGCAACCAACGTAACAGACACAAATTTGCAGACAAAATGAAGATAACTTGAAATAATGACAGCAAATGTTAGAAAAATAAGTAATAGAATCCATAAAACTTCAACCCATAGAGCCTATAAGCATATGAAGGGCTATGAGTTACCGTCCATGCCAAGTTAAAGGCAAATGAATATCCCAGCATGCACTTGTTTTATCATCTGCCAGGCTATCTGTAACCCTGGAAACATGAAGGCAAAGCCTCGCAATAAAAGACTAACTCCTGGGTGGTTTGTTCGTCATGCCAGGTTGCATATGTAAAGAACATTCTAACTGTATCCAGCTGTTGCACGGAGTAAATTACGAACGGAAGGTAGATTTGCTTCATTCTAGCAAGTCTGTCCATGAGATTACAAGACTTTAAAGACATTTAGTTTTGTTTTTTTACCTGTCTGTCAGTTATAAATTCTCTAAACGCTCGTGTGCAAGGATATTGTGCAAAGCGATAAGACAATTTTGTCATGCACAGAAACAACCGTGTTCATTTAGCTTCGGCAGATTACATTTGTATTTGTTTTCTTTCATTCTTCGAGGAAGCAGATGTTTAGGCTTGTTTTACAAGTTCCAGGAAGTGAAGTTTACATTTTCTTCGTCTTCTTGTAGACTTTTCATGTTCTAGAACCGTGTTTCTCAAAGTGGTGGTCAATGAACCAGGGCCAGTCTGTGAGCCATTAGTGAGAGGTTCAAAAGTCTTCTGGTTATCATTGAAAGTTCTTATATGCACATATCACCCGTCAGTTGAGTGCCCGAAAGATGAGCAGAGAATAATAACACTGTTACCTACCATATATATCGAAGGAGGCAGCTAAGAAAGTTTTAGAGTGGTGTTGGCTGTCCCAGCCCATAGAGACTCAAAGCGACCCAGAAGCAAAGTTGAAATCGGACGCATCATCTCGGACGGTGATATCGTAGATATTGCAACTAAGCTGTAAAGTATGGTACAACGCCATTCTGTCTCTGGATTACACCCTGCCAATCGACAAAAGTGTTGTTCCTTAATCACCTCTTACGATATGCATGGCAAGTTACAGTATTGCTATTATTTGCATCCCATTGTGCTCCAGCACTACTCGGGCGGCTCTAATATCTAACTTTATTACGCTCTCTCTATAAATTAGCTGAGTCTCTCGTCAATTATACCTGTGGACTGAACAGGCATCACCCTATCTCGGTGAGGCCTTTTTTACCTAATTTACTTTGAATAAAGTCTACACAACGTGACAATGAAAATCATGAAAACAATCAATTAGTTTTTAGTTTTGAAACGTGTTACCCGACGAGTACACAGGACCGTGTAGTAGACGAAGGTCTCGATTAGCGCTCTCATCTTCTTTTTGTTCTGCTTCCATGATACTTTTGGTCTTGCTAGATCTTCAGGCTAGTCGCCAGGGTAAACCTCTCAGTCTTCTCCAGATCAGGGCGACGGCTCCAAAGTTTTTGTCACAGTTCAGTCCAGCGTGTCCATGTCTTGTCTCGCAGTTTTTTGTAATTTTAAATGTGTGTTCATAGGTCTGTATATTACACGTGGACATTCATTTTTGTGGGCCACCCTGATCATGTGGCCCTGCAATTTACAGAAGCAATTACGGCAGTGGATAGCTGAATTGTTTCATTTTGTCTACTGTTTTTGCCATGGTATCAGCTCTTTCATTTTCATTGATACCACAATGGCTGGGTAGCCATTGACGAATGATGTTTACATGTTTTAATATTTTAAAGTTCTTGTCTAATTGTGTGCATTGTGCTTTCATTTTTGTTGTTTTGTAATGCTTCAAATAAAGATCTTCTATTTCTTCTGGGTTCAGAATCCGCGGACATGTTATATTGTCAGGCATGTCGTTAGGACGAAGTTCACTGTCCTCTCCAGGTCAGAGCAGCTGCGCCATAGCTTTTACATAAAGTTGTATCTTCTGGTCGGATCCGCTGTCCCTGCTCCTTATATGTCAGACAGTCCTGAAGTATGTGTTGAGGAGTTTGGGTCCCGGTTCCCCATGTACATTCATATGTGCATGAGATACTCAGTCGGTAAAGATGACCCGACGGGCTGTAGTGGCCTTTGTTAGACGAAATAGCGTACACTGTTGGTATCTTTGGAGGTGATGTGCTGCATTAGGTTTGTCTTCCACTTTCATTTGTGTCTTCCACTTTGACATGTATGTGTTATGAATTATTGTTTTTACTTCTCTGTAGGACAGTGGGTGTCTGTGTTGTTACATTTCACTACCTTTTCTAGACAGAATACCCACTTTCTCATTTCCTATGATTTCACAGTATGATAGTATCCATTGAAGGACAATACCTGAGGATTTTTTGGATATTCCTGAGCTTTTGTTTTATGTTGTGTAGAATGTAGAAGGTTTTCATTTCTGGTGCTCTAGATTGATTCCATTATGGATATGCAATCTGTGAATATATCTAGCTTCTTTGGTCTTGGCAGTTCTAGTTCGGTGATATCTTTTAGTTTATGCTGGACAATAAAGATCTGAAGTCAGTTACTAGTACTATGTCACACTCTCTTTAAATCCCGCTTTTAATTTAGTCACAGCATCGCCTTCCTTGCTTTCTTATTAATGTATATACTCCCTCGTGACAATTTACCGTATAAGACATGTGGGTTAAATTGGAAATCACCTTCTAACATGATGCATTAGACTCTTCCCGTGATTTTCATTGGCTGTCGACAGAAAGCATACACAAAGTGACCAATGAAAATCACGGGGAAAGTCGAATGCCTCACTTTAGAAGAATTGGTCAACGATGAGACAGCAGTATTGCATGACTGACGAAAGACACGGCTCCTCCCATATAATCTTTTCCACCGATAACCATGTTGATAGTAACAGTCATGTAGAAACAGAAGTGACGAGAATAAATATGTTGGTATTTTTCACTTCTGACATCGTGACCGATCAGCAGACGCCAGCAAACCAAGATGGCGAAGTCTGATACGGAATTCAAGATGGCAACCGAGTGAGCTGTCTTCAAGACAAGCATACAATTATCTACAATTACAGTGAGTACACCATGCGCTGTCATCTCTATTAATGGCATCTGCACAATGTGGAACAAACAAAACTGATTTAGTTGGAAGATACAAGTACGTCTGGCATGCTGCACTATCGTACAGACGTCCGCCATCTGCTGGAAGTGGTAACAACACTCGAACGTATTAGTTATCAACGCCGAAGTTGTATGTGTTGGGCCTTTGTCGCAACAAAAAAAAACACAACGTATTTTTGTTCTATGGGAAATAACTATACCTGCAGTTGTGTTTTTTGTGGTATATAAATTGTTCTCTAGTAATGTTTATATATATATATATATATATATATATATATATATATATATATATATATATATATATATATATATATATAGTGTAAAAAAAAATTATTTAAAAAAAAATAATAATAATAAAAATAATAATTTTTTTTTTAAAATATCAAAATTAATAAAATTAAAAATGTTCTGAATAGGTACCTCAACACCAGCGACTTCAAAAACGGACGAATCATTGAAAATTAACAATAAGAGTCCTACCAGGAAGTCAACAACAGATCAGTAGTCAAGAAAGAACCGGTCAACGAAAAATATCCAATCAATAGCTTCCAGGATTATCAAGAAAACAAGACACCAGACCAAAAGTATCCAGAATAACCAAGAAAGCAAGTAACAGCAAACCAGGATCCAAAACACCATTCATTGATTTATCAAAACAGTCCTTTTTAGGGCTAACCTTTAATCTCCCCCCTCCCACACTATTTAATGTCCTTTTCAGGACAGACCAGAACCCAGATCTTTCCCTCAGTCCCTAACAGGACACCACCCAGGTCTTTCGTCCACAAGATACGCCCCGATATAACCAAAGAAAATTATTTCACTGTTGAAAAAGGCGTGACTTTCTCAAGAAAGGCAAATCCAGTAATAAACAAACAAATTGTATAAATGTGATGGTACAGTTCGAAGAACGAAATTCGTTGTGTCATGGTTTACAGCGTGTACGGATATATGCGCCACTGAGTTGTATAAGTCTGAGTTGTGCTCTTCTGATTATGTTACAATATTTTGTAGTAGAAAGAGCTTGTAGAGTTCACAAGGCTTAGAGAATTGAGTTCTTTTTACCTGATTTGAAGAAGAATGATAGGCAAATGTGTTACCTGAAAGAGAAGCATAGAATAAAGACAATATGACCTGCCATAACATTCAATTAAGGAGGTTTCGTGGTTGTTATTGTTTGTCTCATCACATAAATTGTCAATGCGATCAAAAACACATACTGACGTTGGATACACCTGGCTAAAAGTCGCAAATAGCGCATCCAAACTGTAAACTATGACACAGCGTATTCTGTTCTCTGAATACATCTAGAAAATGTTTATAACTTTGGAAACGAACGGGGAAGAAGACGACGCCATAACGTTACATTTTTTTAAACCTTGTTTCATGTGAGTGCAGACACTTTGTATAAGTTCAAGATCTGAGTTTTGCACCAGGCGACCTCAAACTCCATCAATCTGTCAAGTCTTACTGTCACCTGGCTTTGTTTATACACCTTTAAGCTGGCATGAGGATTAAATAATGCCAAATCTGCTCTGTAAGCAAATACACATTCTTCTACATCACGATTCCATAGAACAGGTGAGTCTGTAAACACCGTCGGTGTGTGGTCACGTGTAACTATCTGAGTATTTGTATAGATAATACTCTTTGAAATGTATTACAGGTGGACTGTAAATACTATAATACACATGGCTCTAGCCATATGTTTTTTCACCTTGGAAGAATGTGAAAATAAGGAGGAGGAAGAACACTGTAATGGTAAGCATGTTGCCATGAGTGACTTCATTGCCATTTCTTTCAGTGTTAAAATCTGTGAAAAGAGGAAACAAAACATACAAAGTGTCATTTTATAGGTATCTCACTGATTTACCTATAATTCCAGGTGAGGAGATAACATTTTCAAGGTAGTTATTCTTTGTTGTTTAAAAAATAAATACAGTAATGCATGTTCTTTTTTGTACTTCAGCATTTAATTTTCAGACTCCGTGAAGTTAGCTTGGATCTCCGTGGAATATTGGTTAAACTATTTGCTTCGTGTTCTGGTGGTCGTAGGGGTTGATTCCGAGCAGTCACCGATTGCTTTTAAGTGCATTTTAGGTGATGACTGAGGATTATCACTTGATGCTAGGGAGTCATGTTATATGCAAGATACTCTTGATAGGTGCAGTGTCCTTCTGTTAAGAGGGACTGAACACGTGAAAAGACCCGAAAACTGAGCCAATCCTATACTTCTTTTGATTATTTGAATGATGTTACTTGGTGGCTATATAATTTTACTGCAATATCTGTACCTGACAGTAGCGTACGATAACTCCATGACTGTAATATCTGTACCTGACAGTAGCTTATGATGACTCATAAATGTGGATTTATTTATTAATAAAATGGGGGTATACAAAAGAAATATTTAATCTTTTCGTTATTGGGTTATGTGAATATTTCCACTATTTCAGTATGCCTATTTGTGATGGATGTGTCTGGCCATTGTCGCAAATAAAACGACGACGCAACGCATTTCCATTCTCTGGACTACATCCTGCTGCAAATCTAGCATGAACATTGTCCTGCTACAAGAGAGATCCGGTGGGAGTTTGATATTGCACGTTGAAATTGAAGAAGGCATTTATATACCGAAAGTGATTTCATCCGTGGATAAAATTGAGGCAACCGACCAAATGAGACACAGTTTTGTTTAAGAATCATCACCTTCAGGTAATGAGCACACAGCTCTGTCATGACTTCTAGCTTTCATCATTTCTTCAAGAATACATTTTTTTGGATTATAATTTTGAACTGGTTGTTTTGAAATGAAGTGTACAGTCCGGGGTGCAAAGTATTTCGCACAGTTCACGTGCAGCTTCCAGTGTTAGTAGATACCAATTTTATAAAAGCACCTCTACGTGGTTCACCCTGGTAGCAGGAGTTGCGTACCTCTTGTAAAACACGTGGCTAAAGCTTTATGGATCGAGTACGGATATCGAAGTTGCAGATATAATTATAGTTGATAGCAACCAGATAATATATATATATATAAATATCTCAGTCGGTAGTTGCAACACATTTATGCAAAATGTTCTGGCTCATATAAACGTAATGGATGGCCACAATAACTTGCTCCCAATGTCGTCCCTGACATTAGAAAGTGACGAAAAATTGTAGCAGGGACAACTTGCCAGAGACCACCGGGATTTCAGCTGATTCATAATGAAGACTACGTTCTGGAATGAATACATCACATGATACACACAAAATGAATGACATCGGAAGTAAGCAATGCACACTAAAGGGCAGCGCTGAGCGTGAAAAAAAAAAGTTGACAACGTTGTCTTAAACGTCTAGCACCACCGAAGACGGATGTGTTGGGCCATTGGCGCAAATAAAATGGCAACACAACGCATTTCCTTTCTCTGGACTACATTCAACTGGAAATCGTGTAGGACTATTGTCCTGTTACAAGAGAAATCCAGCAGGTGTTTGAGAACGAACGCTGAAGAAGAAGAAGAAACGTCTAGCAGTCTAGCACATTTTCGAAAGTCCAATTCAAGACAGTCTTGAAAAGTGATTCATGCCTCAACATGTGCCCAAGACATGCAAGCTTACTACGGTTCATCATTGCCAGAGGATATTGGCCTGCAATAACAGTTATTTTGTTAGCTAAAGTGGAACCGCTCTGCACCGCTTAGTGAGTTAAGTTCATTGGCATTGTGCTACGCCCATGTCAATGAATAAGCCCACTTTAAGAGCTACAAAAAAAAATACAGACACAAGACAAGACATTAAAACCCCGAAGATCTCGCTATAATCCTCGGCTGTCAGCCCATATCTGCGTTCTACATCTCCAATGTTTAATGTGTCAGCCATATTTTACGATTTGTATATACATGTCAGATTTTTGACAAACCTACAGCCAAACATGACAGCTGTGTGTCAAGGAACGTAGACCGAAACATTATGAACGTGATTTAGTTACAAAATGCGACAGATGGTATCATTTAAGGTTGCAGTTTTTAATTGTTTGTTTTCTTCTATAAGTTTATAAGATTATATCAGCTAGATCCTGCCTGTGCAGAGATTTCTATTGGTTCTCAGCTGAAATCACTGCACTTCGGCAAGCCAATAGGTGCTCAGCATCTTCCTGCAGATCTCGAAGATTATGTATATATGGTTCCTATTGCCTACTCGTTAAAAATACTCCTCGTTCGTGACCGAACGCGTAGTATAAGAACTACCAACTTAATACAAACAAGCCTTTTGACATATTTTCGATTATTGTCGTAATTTGTGTTGGTCACTATTTATATACTTGATACCACCTGCTAACACCAACAAACGAAATTATGAGATCTAATCAAAAATATTATGTCAAAATATGTGCTTTGATTTTGTTGGTAGGTCTCACGTGGTGATTGGTCACGCCTTGTTGTAACTCGCTGAATCCCTGAATTTCTTGTGTGACATTTCAAACATGATCCTCCCAATCCCATCAACATGATGTGCACATCTAACAATCGATCATTAAGTACCTTAACAAAACATCATGATCCATCAATTATAAGCGTATTTGATGCAAGCAATTCTGTCTGTTCTCATTGGTGGAAAAATATAACAAGTTATCATGGTTAGGTTCACTCCAAGCAATAAACTAATTATTCTCGCAAATTTAGTGAAAGTGTATATCTTGTCCATGATATGCGAACGTTTGATCTCTTTGCAAATATTCGAAAATATTAGCCGTCGTCTTATTCTTATTCTGCGTTCCTATTCAAAATCCTGCAGATTAAAAGGCTACAGTCCGTAGAATGGATTCGAACACGGTACATTGGCCATCACAAACGTGCTCTGCACCACACCGCCACAGAGCCCACCAATATTTAGAGTTTTCTAAGACATTTATTTTCTAATGGAGTTAATTTCCTCCTCGATGCTTTTGTTGTTATCCACATTTCGCAACCATACGTTAATGCAGATATTACATTGGCGTTGAACAGTCTTGGTTTGGTATACCCGTATTTTCTTTCTTTTTTTTAATGTCCCGATGTTTGCTATAGTTTTATTTATTGTAATACTAGATGTGTTCGGATGCCGTTGGGATCCGTCGTCCCGTCGCGACGGGATTTATTGAGTTGCTTACTCTGATATGCCTCACATTGCCAATGTGCTTGCCAACCCGACTCAACGTATCGAAACAAAAGCGAGTATGACATACAGCCAACAGCCAATTCATAGAATACAGTCCATAACGAATATTTTATGACTGAATAAATGCGAATGTCGCGGTGAAAGGAAGATTCGCCATCTTCATTGACGAAAACCATTTATGTCGGTTTATTATAGCGACGTTAATTAGATTAACGATGGCGCTTCACAATAACATTTATATACAACAATGGCTTCTGCTTTGAGTCGTGCGGGAGAAATCGTTTTGATTGGATGTCGCACGGAATTCCGTGACGTAAATGCGATATCTATAGAGCGTTCCGGAGAGAGTGACAGAACACTGCAATTATATTATGGATTCACTATTTTTGGTGACTTGCTGATTTTCACTGTTTCTGTTTTCTTCGTATTTATTTTCATGGTATACTTTGTACATGCTGTCGTGAGTGCATTAATATCATTTAAGTAACTGCTGTTCATCTTCGTAAATAATATTTTGCCCATCAACAAATAGCAGTTCGTTGCAGTGATCATTGTTAAGTAATTAACGTACTGGGACGACGTTCTTCTTCTTCTGCGTTCGCTGTCATATAACCACAACGAATATTTCGTGTGATTTCCGCCGGGGAGCGTGAAGTACGTTGTGCTGCAAGTTCCACAGTAGAACTGTGATTATTTGCACCCCGGTTGGCCACTTGTGGTCAGGACGTCCGAGGTCCAGCATATCCGTTTCGTCATTCATTTATTTCGGGCTTGGTCCCTAGTCCGTGACAGCCTGTCTATGTGTCGCCGGGCACGCTTGTGTGTATTTCCTCTTCGCCAAGACGCCTGTCGAGCGCGTCTATCTTGCACGAAGTGCTCCACCGTCCATGAATCCATCTCGTGCAATTGGACAAACGCTGCCTGTGTCCATCGGGTACTGAACCGTTTCTCATCCGCGAGCTTGGTTCCGTGTGAGGAAGAACTCGCCAGAAGAGTTGGACCCTGGCTCGTTCGCCCTCCTACCCGAGGTGTCATTCATAGACATCGTGAACCCCTAGTTCAAGTTTGAGTCTCACACCACGCGTTTGAGAGCAAGGCGCTCTCGAGCTGAGCGACCTTGTCCCAATAGCGCCTGAGCCCATCGGGTACTGAACCCTTTCTCTCTGCAAGTGTATTTCCGGTATAGGAAACTTTGACAGTAGAATTGGGCCAGGACTGCCATCTTTGTCCCTTTCTTGCCTAAGCCCATCGGGTTCAGAACCCTTTCTCTTCGCGAGCATATTTCCGGAATAGGAAGGCTCGACATTAGAGTTGGTGTATGTCTTCTTGCTTTTCCAAACGCCCACGATTGGGTCTGGGTCTCTGTCTATAAGGATCACAGGTAACTAGAAGCACGTCTCGAGCTAACAGAACTTCTTGTTACCCTTTCCTAGGAACTTTCACTTTATATTTGCAGTTCGCGCTACCCTCTGGCGCTGTTCTGCCCTTTCATTATGTCATTGTACTCATTATGACATATATTTGTTTCTTTCCATGCATCCACTTTTACGTGCCTTTTACATTGGCCGCCCCCCCCCCCCCAATGTTCTGACTGGACTTACAGGCGTCACTGTATGTCGACAGTGTAACTGTATGTGGTGATACAAATAGTGTCGGAGATATTGTCTGTCTCTTTTGCAGTCAAATCTCTTTCCATCTGCTTACTCCACATTCTCGGACACGATCCCTAAATGATTTGGCCACAATCAGCTATCGCTGTAGTTTTCTGTTACCAGGGTGCACCGCGAGGAGGTACATTTGAGATCTTGGTTATCTGCTAACCCTGGGTCCGCCTAGAGCAATGCGTTCCCTTTGCACCCCGGGAGCGACGTTGAACACCATAACAGCAACACTAAACGTGTGGGGACTTGGTCAAAAATCCACAGAACTAATAGATAGTAGCCCAACGTAGAAAATTTAAATGTCAGATGAAATGACTTTAAAAACTCATAAGAGTGACCACTCTAGACAAAATAAGAAATGCCGAAATCAGGAAAAGAATCGACATGAGACCATTCACAAAATACATCGAGAAACAACAGATAAAAATTATTTGGACACCTTATGAGAATGAGTCATAACCAACTACCTAGATATAACTTGAGAAGATTCGCATACAAGACCCAAGGAAGACCTAGAAGAAGATGGATAGATAATATCAAGACAACTCTAAACAGGTATGGATTAAACACAGACAAGGCGAAACATCTGACTTTGGATATACAGCTACAGCTCCCAGTAACCACCCCAACGTTTAACGGCAAGTGTGGATATTCTGGCCATCATCCACCTCTGGATATACAATAGACAATAGACCAATACACTTGTTTGATTGACAGATATAGCATCATGACTACGAAATTTCATTCGTCCATGACCTTTTATAAGATGCAACCTTTCACTGATTTAAAAAAAATGGATAACAGAGTTGCTCCTCTTTCGTGCATGCCAACAGTGGACGGCTGTAATTAACATAATTAAATTACTATTATGAAATCGCATTGTTCGTCTGCACTAAGAGGACAAGTACATGGTATTTTTAAAATTCTTAACAACAATATTGACAGACTACATAATAATGTCATAACTATTCTATTTTCTATCACTCCTGAAATGTTTCCATTTGAAGCACCCGTGTGGGATCGTTCTGGATAAACATAAAATCATACAATTGATCGTTTTGACACGCTGAATATATTGAGGGACATGGTTGTTTGTTTTGCGTTCGCTGCATTGTAACCAGCACGGATATCCTTGAGATTTCCGCCGGGAGCGTAATTACGTTGTGCCATTGTTATACGCCTTGTAGACCAGCACATATTATTTCGGCATGCCTTGACTATTCGGGTGGGCTACCCTAGCCTGTGACAGCCTTCCTATCTGTCGCCAGGAGCGAATGTCTACTGATTCTACGCCGAGACGGCTTGTCCTCCACGTCTGTCCTGCACGAGGCGTTCCGCAGCCAGTGAACTTGCATTGTGTAATTAGACGTATTGTGCCCGTGCTCATCGGGTACTGAACCGTTTCTCGTCATCAAGCCTGGTTCCGGTTTAGGAAGAACTTGACAGAAGAGTTGGGCTCGGGCTCGTTCGCCTTCTTAGCCGAAGCGTTGCTCACCAGCTTCGTGAGCCCCTTGTACAAGTCTGAATCTGTACACATATTTAGAAACGTTAGGGACTAGCTTTTTGTTCTAGAGCTGAACAGTGCTTATCACTTCGGCCTGCTATGCCTGTGCCCATCGGGTACTGAACCTTTTCTCTACGCGAGCATGCTTCCGGTATAGGAAAGACTATACAGTAGAGTTGGACAGAGGCTGGGATCACCGATAACTAGAAGTTTGTCTCGAGCAAACAATGCTTTAGTTCCGATTTCATCGAACCGTTTTCCGTGCTCTTTGCAGATGACGCTGCCCTCTAGCGCTGTGCATCTTTCTCAGTGTACTCATTGTATTTTATTTTTATTGGGACATCTTCCTGCTTCGTACCGACTACATTGGCCGCCCTCCAATGCTTCTACCGAACTTACTAGCTTCACTGTGTGTCGACAGTGTTGCTGCATGTTTTGGCACAGAGGTGTCGGAGATATTGCCTGTCTTTTTGCGGTCAAATCTCTTTCCTTCTGCTACCTCCACATTCACGGACACGATCCCCAAAAGGTTTAGCCAGAATCAGCACGAGCCGCTGCATTTCTGTTACCAGGGTGCACCACGAGGAGGCACTTTTGGGATCTTGGTTATCTGTTAACCCTGGGTCCGCCAAGAGCAATGCGTTCCCTTTGCACCCAATTGAGGGATATAATCCGTTCCGAAAATTTCAGGAGTATGAATAACAGTCGTTCTCAAGATTGCAAGATAATGGAGTAGAGATTACATTAGTTTGGAAAGAGAAACATAGTATATATATATATATATTGGTAACGTATCCTATTCAGGACGTAGCCATCAACCCAGCATTTTTTGGCTGTAGTGATATTCTAGGCAATATGCATACGTTCAGTAGTTTGTCAGTGCTTTCACATACCTACTAAGAGACTGAATAATGTTCATTGAACTGGAACTGTTAGTCGCTGCACTCTGGTGGATTTATTAGACAGGGATCGGAGCATCCATGGATTTGTCTGATGTTCTCTGGCGATAGCCTGCCTCATAACTAATATCACAGAACAATTTCAATATCACAGGACAAATTACAATTTATAAGGGTGCACCACCAACTAGAAGTACACATAATAAAACATGATCAGGTTACAAACAAGTTTTTATTAGATAACAAACAAGTTTATATGAAAAAAACTTCATTGATTTATCACAACCTAGGCGATACGACTGGCATATGAATGCAAATTTAAGTCCCCTCTCCTATGCTTAGCGGCAAGTGTGGACCAGCAGTGTCCCAATACACCCAGGGCAAGAAAATATACAGAGGGTAATTGGATTTCATCATCATCAAGTGCCGTCTCCTGAACGAAGGTATACAGTAAACAATTTCACCTTATGTTCCATCACCTTATGTCTCTTGCTTTAGTGATGCACTCTGCTAGACTCTAACATGCCTATTTCATGATATTTCAATGCCACTTGTATCTCTGCCTACCACCTGCCCGCCCACCTGAACTCTACTCTCAAGTAAAGTCAAGTAAGATAGTCAGGTATCATCTTTTTTTCATATTACTTGATATATTTACGACTTTCTAATGACACCAATTTCCAGTTTCGGAATCCCGCACATGAACAGAACTGTTCTGATTCACTAGGCTCAACGCTGTCTATGCCTCAGGTTCATCCGGAATATGAGCGACGTTTGTGACACTTATGTGACGGTAGTGCAGGTTGAATGTGACAGTGTGACAGACAACCAACGTTCTCACTACCAAAGAATCTAATTTGCGCTGTCAGGTCTTGTCAGATTGTGTTTATTTTGTTCGCTGGAGGGTAACTGACTACGTCAGCTAGCGAGGTTTAGTTCTCGAGATCAACATTGAAGGATTAAATCGTATCACTCGTCACTTATACAGTACTGCTGACTTGTCGGGTATGATCCCTCTACAGTGACGCAATTGATAATTCCTGTAAGTTTCATTGGCAATTTTGTCAATACCCTGTGTCGACCACCAAACACAATCATGGGAAAAGTCAAATACACAACTGTATAAGGATGATTCTCAGTTTTCTCCCAGTTATTTTAATCCAGATGGTCATGGTTCTCTGGATCAGTCGAGGTAGTAAAGAAGTGATAGATCAACACGGGATTTAAATAGAAATTGGCTTTATCGAGTTTTTTTATTGAGGTAATAATCCAATGTTATTCTGTTCCAATTTAATTAAATGTCCGGATGTTGCAGGGCCGTGTAGTGACATGGAGCAGAGAGATGGAGGCATCAGTCGGCACCAATCAAAACTAATTTAATGTGCGGCATTTCAAAGAAAAATGAGGTAACACTCCTCCCTCTTTTAGAAATGAAAAAGAAAGCATTCTTAACGTTAAAAAATAACCCCTCAAAAAGCTCACACCTCAAGCACACGAAACAACTAGTGCAGCTAGAATCAAGAAATTGTGTAAACAGATATTGGCCAGTTTTGTACACTAAAATAGAAACTGCTGCTGATATGATAAACTTCAAAATGATGTTTGATAATATCAAAGTAGCTCTAAGGCTAAAGATCTAAAAAAAAAAAAAAAAAGAAATTGCCCCGTTAAAGTTCAAATCATAAGATCCTGTAATAGACAAAACCAAACAACTTGAAAGATGGGTCGAACACCATCAACTATATATTCTGAAGGAGCCCCACAACTAGATAATATACTTGAAAATTAACCTGAAATGACATAGCTAGAAGATGAACCCACAGAGGCTGACCTCCTTGAGGCGATAAATAAACTACGAAGCGTCAAGGCAATAGGAGCAGACAGCATTCCTGCTGAAATCCTAAAGGAAAACATATGTTCTCGTCCCCCACCTGTACCGACTACTTATGACGTGCTGAAGGAAAGGCAAAATCTCACAGAATATGAGGGACGCAAAGATAGTAACTCTGTACAAGAACAAGGGTGACAAAGGTGACTGCAACAACTACAGAGGCATCTACCTTCTCAGCATCACCGGGAAGGGTACTGTACGTATCCTTTTAAAGTGACTTCTGCTTAAAGTGACTCAACTGCTTACCTAACGAGTCCTGTCAGTCACAATAAGGTTTCAAAGCCAAAGATCCACTACCGACATTATCTTTATCCTTCGTGAACTACAGAAGAAATGTCATGACTAGAGGAAATGACTCTTTATGACTTTTGGGGATCCAAGACTTTTGGCACTATAAGCAGACCAGTTGTATATAAAATTCTACAATTTAATAGCTGTCCACCGAAACTACTAGACTTTATTACTTCCTTCGATGAAGACATGCATTCGAGTGCAACACATCTGATCGCTTTGCAGTTAAGACTGGAGTTAAAGCAGGGGTGCGTTCTAGTCCCCACCCTCTTCGGAATCTTCTTCGCAGCGCTTCTAAATATGCTCTTGCAGATACAACAGGTGACGTTTTCATCCTCATCCGTTACGTTGGATCACTTTTCACTTAGTGCGTCTTAGAGAAAAGGCGAAAACATCAGAAATACTCATCAGAGAATTTCTCTTCGCAGATGATTCTGCACTAGTAGCACACAGTGTGTCCACCGTGCAGTCCCAAAGCGACAATATGGCAAAGACCTTTGAGCTGTTCTCTATGACAGAAACCAGCACTAAAACTGTGGTAATGTGTCAAGGATCCCCATAGTACCAGCTAACATCACTTTGAATAATACATGTAAAGTAAGTTGACAACTTTTGTAACGTAGAATCCACAATTACATCAAACCTTCCCCTAGATAATGAAATGAACGCAAGTATAGGGAAAGTGGCTACCAATTTTGGCGACTGTCAAAACAAGCTTGGAATAATCTTAATCTAAATTTGAAAAAAAAAGATACAGATTTATGAAACATACGGGCTGAGTACACTATACTACGGATCCGAAACATGGACTACATGTACAAAACATGAGAGGAGAATTAAAATTTTTCACCTAAGATGTCTCAGAAAAAAATCTTGAACATCAAATGTCAAGACATAATCACCAAGATGGAAGTGTTACGCCGCACTCAGCTACCATCTTCCATGGAAACACTTAATAGAAATTGATTGCGTTGGCTTGGTCGCGTCCACAGAATGCCAAACTTCCGCACCCCAAAGCAAGTGCTATTCGGAGAACTGGCTGAAAACCAGCGAGCTTACGGTGGACCAATGCTGAGGTATAAGGACATTAGTAAATCCTCATTGAAAAGCTTTTTCATAGACTCCAAAATCTGGGAAAATACGGTCGAAACTAGGACTTTCTGGAGAAATAATCTGCGTGAAGGTACTACATTGTTAAAAAATAATATGTTTAAAGATACGGAAGAAAAAAGAGAAAGACGCAAACAACAATTTTCTGTTGCTGTGACATGATTGTTTGAAAAGTTCAAACTCCCGAGAAAATTTTCAAAGGATTACTTCTACTTTTTTACTTATTGACCGTCTGCAAGACGCAAACGGCTATGCATTATTAGTAATAATTATGTTACTATAATACTGCTACGAGCTTCTACTATTGTTATTACTACTAATATTACTACTGCTCCTGTGAATACTATTACTACTTCTACTATTACTACTGGTGCTACTACTAGGGTCATTACCACTACTACTAATATTACAAATACTACTACTGCTCTACTACTACTACTACTATTACTACAATAACTAATACTGCTGCTGCTGATGCTTACCTCATATATTCACTCTCCACCTGTACGATCAGTTTTGGTGCTGATTTACCTGTTATCGATTTAATTACTATAACTTCAACAAATGTTACTTATACTAGTATTAGTATTAACTACTAATATTATTAATACATCTACTACTACTGCTACTCAGAGTATTATTACTACTACTACTACTACTACTACTACTACTACTACTACTGTTCCTATTATTGCTAATAATACTGCTACTCGTACAACTACTACTGCTACTACAACAACTACTACTATTACTACTATGTCTAATACTACTAATGCCGATAATGCTAACAGTACTGCTACTACTCTTACTACCACTACTATTATTATATTCCATTCCATTATTATTATTATTATTATTATTACTACTACTACTACCACTACTGCTACAACTATTTCTGCTACTAATAATACTATTACTACTATTAGTATTGTTACTATTATTTCAAATTTCACTACTACTAACATTACTACCACTACTATTTTCACTGCTTCAACTACTACTACTACTACTACTACAACTACTACTACTACAACAACAACTACTACTACGACTACTACTACTACTACTACAACTACTACTACTACTACAACAACAACAACTACTACTACTACTACTACTACTACTACTACTACTACTACCATTGCTATTGTTACTGATACTTGTACTCTTGTTGATAATACGGCAAGCACTACTAGTGACTAGCTGGTAATATACTACTATTACATACTTCTAAACAGAATAAAGCTTAGATCTAAGGAAATAATTGCAGAAGAACAAACCCGCTTCGCACAAACAAAAGCACAATATGTAGAACAAATCTTCAACATTGGAATTTTAATTGAAAATCATATTGAGCATTGATGTAATCTATACCACGGTTTTATCGACTTTACAGGGGCCTTTGACCACGTCTGTCATGATGGTCTCAGGTATATACTGAGACAATCTAATTTGAATACCATTATCATTGGCATTGTTGAATCACAGTACAAAGACCACAGTACAACGTATCTTACATGGAGACAAACATGGCTATGATAGAGAAGAAAGAACAGGAGAGATAGCGAATAGATAGCGGAGGAAGCACAGATGGAGCAACATGACAGGGAAGAAGACGTTATAGCGAGAAGATGGTAGTAAGTGAGGAGGAGAAAGTGTACAGAAGGAAGTGAGAAGTGAAAATAGATAAGATGTAATAGCAAGTAAAATGTCTTTGGTTTGTCCTGATGAAGGATTTTTAGTCGAAACTTTGTTTCTCTCTGTATCTCGTTATTAGGTTGTTTTAGGTCTCATTTTGGTAACATTTCTACATATTTTTGTTTAACTTGATATTTGCCCTATGTTACTCCAGCCACTTACTTCCTGTTTATGGTTGTTACCCTACACTGGAACATTTAACCCCTAACGGGTTATAGTTTATGTTTACCAAAAATATAACAGGATTTACTTAAATAAGCCCTAAATCATTCTTCTCCCTCTTCTCCTTCTCTCTATTTCTCCCCATCTATCTCTAACATATATTTCAGGCACTAACAGGCTTTCAAATCTGCTGGCAACATGACTAACATAGAGTATATCGCTCACAGATCTTCTGGACAATTAATGATTGAAACGAAGACAGTACTCCCAACTGAAGACGACAGGGGAACATCCTCCTCACAGCGGCTGGACAATATCGAGACACAGGGACCCGTCATCTGCACACGTCCGACCACAAAAACAATTCTTTCGCAGTTGTCAGCGACAAGCGCTCATTTCAACGAGGCACTCACCGTATCTGACTAGCATTCCACGTCTAATCGATCTGCACGTCTCCTCAGAGTGATTCGCTAGCTCTAGGAATTCTTTATTAACGTGTTCAATGATGGGTCAGTCAGACTCGGTTCTAGATGGCAGCAGATGGTATTTCCTTTATCGAGTGTTTACTTTGTATGATAATGATAAGTACATTTAGGTACAGCGGTTCTGAAATTACATTTCTGTAATTTATGTATCTCGAAAAAGAGATGTATAGAAAATTATGTCAGAAAGATGGCGTCCATTGCTTAGTTGTAGGTGATGTCAAGATTACACTAGTTTCTAGTCATCCACTGACTAGTAAGCAAAACTCTTGTGGTAAAAAATTTGTAGTTAAAAAACTTTTAGGACTGTCTAGTATCATTAGCTGCACACGTAGTAAATGAGATTGTGCTTACGTCACCCAGATCCCTTCTGTCACAATCCCCAAAGCCACTTTCCCCATTGGAGTTTCATATGTGCGTCCCGCAACGTCATCTATGTCACCATCTGCAAGCGTTGCACTATGACGTACATGGTGAGACCGAAAGGATGTTCACAGATCAATTATGTGAACATCTGTACAGAATCAAACACCAGACTGGTACTCCTGTTGCTGGTCAATGACACAGGCCATCGGAGTGCCAATGATATTCATGTGACGGCAATTAAGTCTTGCTTCTCAGATGACTGATAACAATTTGCGCATGCGGTTGTGTCTGTAGGTCTCATAAATGGCTCAGTAGACAAACAACCATGCAACAGAAAACCTTAGTAGATGACATGCCTTTATATTGAGGTTATCTTCTTATAGAAGCTTCATGGAATGTCATCTATATATTCCCGTAGTCATAACCTTCGATAAAAGTTACCATGTTGTTCTGACAGGCCAACATTGTACTTGAACTAGTTATGGGCACGGCGTGGGTGGGTGGAACAACAAAGAAACCTGTCGCAGGGGCCAGAGTTGTGCCCTGATGTCGACGTCTGTTTCAGCAACATTAGACTCGAAACACCATTGCGTCGAATGGCTGCTGAAACAGTGGGCGGAGCACTGATGGGAATGCCCCACGTGCTGTGAGGCCAGTTTCTAATGAAAAAGAAGCAATAGTTATACGGATGATATCGTGTTGTTCCGTCTTAGTTTTCCTTTATTGATATTTGTGTTTCTTGTCTATTTTCTTTCCGTGTTTTTTCACCTCTGACTTATTTGTTACTCTCCCGGGTTATATCTATATTTAGCTCTGCTATGTGAATGAGAACCACAACGTTGTCGCTCTTACTCGTGGTATTCTTCTGTGAATTTGTTCTTGATAAAGACCTTTTGGCCGAAATATCGATATTCTTCTTATCATTCCTTTACCCGTTTCTAAATTTCACTTGTTGGGTTTTAGTTTTGCTGCAGTGAGTACACATTATGGATTTAATATTTGATTCATTCAGAATTTCTTCATTATGTTTTATAGTTGTCCCATTGGCAATAACTGACAATGTTGTCTATAAAGTCAACTTTTCTTCCTTCTCTCTCACACTCTCACTCACTAATTCATTCTCTCTATCTATCTATCTATCTATCTATCTATCTATCTATCTATCTATCTATCTATCTATCTATCTATCTATCTATCTATCTATCTATCTATCTATCTATCTATCTATCTATCTATCTATCTATCTATCTATCTATCTATCTATCTATCTATCTCTATCTATCTATCTATCTATCTATCTATCTATCTATCTATCTATCTATCTATCTATCTATCTATCTATCTATCTATCTATCTATCTATCTATCTATCTATCTATCTATCTATCTATCTATCTATCTATCTATCTATCTGTCTGTATATCTATCTATCTATCTATCTATCTCTGTCGCACTTCCCTGAATGTGGAATTCTGAATAATAAATGCTCGTTGCTATCACAAATGATGAGTTGAGTGATGTAAAGAGAGTTGTCAGAGCAGAAGAAATTTCCACATCAATTGTTTAATGATTTAGAAGCTCTCAACAGAGTGCTCAGTTGTCAAAGAAAACACCGCTGCAGTCCACAAATCTCTGTGTTTGGGAAAATGTCCCCTGACGTTTTATCGGACGAGACTACATCAAGACCTTGTTTTGTCTCTGCGAGAGCTCTTTCACATGATTCACTTGACGCGGCATGCAAAGATAACATTGTGTTTGTTGAGCGGAGTGTCCACTTTTGTTGGGAAAATATTAAGCATTTCTCCTTCACGTTTTCATAGAAGCCTAGAAGAAAGACTAATTTCCAACGCCGGTCATTAGTAGAACTAATCTGGCTAGACGTCAATTCACGTTAGACAATATGGCACATGATTCCTGGTCTGTTTCTCATTTGTTGTATGTCACGTTTCCGGAGATGGACTGTCTGTCAGGGCTTTCTGGTGTTAATATTAATGTTGCTTAGTAAATATAACATGCTTCCATGGCGTAGGGGTTAGTAAATAGTTCCAACTCAAATGGTCTTTATTCAGGCTATCGTCGCAAATCTTTGCTAAAATAGAAATGGAAAGTACTCTCTTTTCGATTTGTTGGGAAAAACCTTTATTTCCAACAACTTTATTATAGTTGGGGGGGGGGGGAAGAACTGGTCATAGTTTGTAATTGTTTTATAGTACTAACTCTTCCCAGCAATATAATGCCATTTTAATAAAATGGCATTGGACAAAGGGCATGAGCCCATGGACCGCTGGATCAGCAACCAACCAACCATAGTACTAACTAGCATATTGTATTTCCGTAAGGACCGGGGTAATCTAAAAACTCATACTTCTATCTAAGAACTTGCTGCAGGCGCAACGTAAGTTCTGACATTTCACGCATAATGTGAAATGCTGTTGACGTTATACTGACCCCACTGCTACTGAAATCTGGTTCAGGAAGTCATAGTTTTAAAATGTCCTATAAGGGAGCTGTCTATAAAGTCAATAATTTGGGATGGGGGTCTGAAAAATTTTGACAGTTTGTTGACAAGGGTGGAAGGAGGATTGGATAAAAATTCGCATCACCAAAACGGGTTTTAATACACCAAACAAATTGTGCGAATTAAAAAAATTAAACAACTACGTCGATTTTTCGAACTTTTTGTGGTTTACAAATTTACAAATTTTAATGAATGCAACACATTTTTGACATCATTAAGGAAACGTCTCTGAATTCTTGACAAGTTGATGACAGGAGAGAGGCATAAATAGTAACTATATGCGATCTCAAACTGAATATAATTTCTGAAACTAGAATATTATTATAAGTGCTTATATTCCATTGATAGTTGAATATCTCATTGATAGAGCACACACGCAGCAATTTAATGAGTTCGATTCAGATAGATATATTCCTAGGGGATCGATTGTGCCTAGATATAAACAATAAAAGTTTATCCTAAAGCTCAATAGAATTTTATTTTTCTAAATAGAGGGCTGACTTTAATGATTGCGGTGATCACTGGTTTCCTTATACACACTTTGCCCATCTCAACAGTAAAGCAGATAATCGACAGGCTCGGTCTGTTTATTTTGACTCTTCGCCTTTGCGTATATTACCCAAAGAGAAAGGTAAAATACGAATCTCGGACTAGGAGCGTCGCAGTGGGTCCTTGGGTACTGAATCCAATTCTCTCTGCGTGAGCCGTGTTGGGCATCGACCAATAGTCGAGTTGGGATAGGTTTTCAGTGTCGTTAGAGACATGCGCCTCTCCCCCCCCTCTACATTGCCCGCAGTGTCCAGATTCCGTGTCTCAAGACTGCTTCTGTCGCATAGTTGAATAATGCACTACCCGAAATGTGTTTGTTCAATGCTTGTCATGTGTGCAATGGGAACTATGTTTAAAGCTTTCTTCCTTACCCAGGAGTGCATGTTCAAGTTGGCGTATCCAATGCCTGAGTCATGACTCCTACTTTGAATGGGGCCAATCGTGATATGACATGTGGGCTTCTGTGTGTTCTAGAACATGAACATCAGTCGGTCTGGTGCTGTATAATTGTAGCACCGTTGCCACTGAATTAACTCACGTACACTACCCTGCAATCTAGCATGTGCTACCTTTTCCAGATTCGATGTGTACTCCTAAGATCATAGTTTGTTAGGGACATTGCGATTGGTTGCTCCTCCAATGTTTCTTCTTTTAAGCCGACCAAGTCGGAATGCATAGATGCATTGCATATGTTGGATGTAATGGTGTAGAGATTTCGGAGATATTCCCTGTTTTTCTGCAGGCAATTCTCATTCCATCTACAGCATCAACATCCACGGAAACGAGTCTAAAAGAATTAGCCAGTAATACAGCAAGAGCTGCCGTATTTCTGTTTCCATGGTGCACCACGGGGAGGTACTTTTAGGATCTTGGTTATCTGCTAACCTTGGGTCCGCACGAAAGCAATGCGAGGGCCTTTGCACCTTATTTGTAATCATAGTAGCCCTTCCATCGCAGGCGATGCTGATATGTTTCAGAATTGTGTTGTTGCATCGCTTTGGTGGTATACGGTGACGACTGAAAAGTACATTTCTGGCATATAACGGGCATTTCATTTAATCGGTGCCTCTGTGATTTGATGATTTTCAACGAAGCAAGCACCTGTTGTGGTATTGTTACTCCACACTGGACGATTCTGAGAAACGGACTCCCAGAATGTGTCGTCGATTGTCATGCCCTTTATAAACACTGTGAGATATTCATTAAATCCCGTCTTCTACCCACATGCCACTCGTTTTCCCTAAAGGAGCTCACCATTCATAAGCTGTTTTAGGATGCTATTGTCATACATACGCACATGTCCGTCCCATCTCAGTTTGGCCTTCTTCATCATTGTATGAATGCTTGGAATGTTGGCTCTAGTGAGGACTTCATCATTGTATGAATCCTTGGGATCTTGGCTCTAGTGAGGACTTCATCATTGTATGAATGCTTGGGATCTTGACTCTAGTAAGGACTTCATCAATGTATGAATGCTTGGAATATTGGCTCTAGTGATAACTTGAGTATCATGTATTTTATATTCCCTGGAAATGTATTCATGTGTTTTTAAAAGTTGGAAAATGTGTAATATTTTTCTAGTATCTCACCTGGCGTACTTCGTTTAGTCTATTTATCAATGCGACTTGTCCTTTACAGTACATTGTCTTCAATGCCGCCTTGTAAGCCTCTCGGTTGTTCTGTGCAAGATATCAAATCTCTTGCAGTGTCATGTTCTCAACGAATATGGAAAACAGAAAAGTGGAATGGACATAATCGCTGGTTATAGCACTGCCAAAGAAAGGGAATTTAAAATTGTGCAAAGATTTAAGAACATTTAGTCTTATCACATTTTTGTGGCGCATGGCCGAGAGGTTAGGCAGAGAGGTTAGGTCACAAATTCATCAGGTCCAGAGTTCGATCCACGGTAAGGACTGGATTTGTTTCTGTCGAAGGCTAAATTAAAAAAACTAACCCTGTACATGACGTGGCGACAGCAAGAGCATGCGATTATTACGCAGCTACAAAATCCCTCCCTGCAACTCCTTAACGGAAGACATGCAGTGTTTGCCACTATTATAGCTCATTCAAGCAAAATGATATTAAGGATATTGTTAAACTGATTGAAAAAAATATCAGAAGAAATACTAGATTTCAAAACAATTGCAGGTATTCGATAAGGATTCATATTCTCACCAGTGTTATTCAATATAATTTTGGGACACAACTTGCGATACACGCTACAGAATCACTAAAGAAACAACAATCTCAATCGATATAACCCCAAACTTCCAATTTGGAGGTGACATTGATCTTATGGCTATCGATGAGGAAGAACTTCAAGAACTTACTTCTATCTATACGATGTGACGACCCTTGTTTGTCTTACAACGTCAGGAGTAGAAGAGCTCTCGGTAGATGGCCTTATTTTGTGCTGTTTATAAGCTTGCTCCTGTGGCTTCTTTTATTTCTGTGGTCCATCTTTTACATGGTCTGCCTCCGGCTATTTAGCCATGATATATATATGTCATGACCATCTGTGGCATGCTGTCTGTTAGTAGTCTGGAAGTGTGCGAAAGCCACTCTATATGTTTTCTTTTGATGTGTTCCAATACTGGTATTGTTTTGGTAATCTGTCTGATGTTATCGTTTCTAATTCTATCTTTACACACTGTTATAGAAAATGAATAACTTACTTAAAAACTTGAAAAATCTGTGGTGTGGAAATAAACATCGAGAAAAGCAAAACAATGGCAAATAGAGATGATAACACGACTCCTGTTAACATATGGTTGAATGGACAGAAACTAGAAGGTGCTACCTTTAAATACTTTGGAACCGTACACGAGCAGTGATGGAAGCACTACCAAAGACATAATGAAATAGACTTGAAATAGCATTGGCTGCAATGTTCATATTAAAAACCATATTGAAGAACAGAATAAGTACCGCAGTGAAAATACACTTATATAAATCTCTATACATATTCTTATGTACGGAGAGTTGGACAATTACAGTAGAAATATAGAGGAAAATACATACTTTTGAAAACAAATGCTACCGACGAATATTGCATATCCATTATACAGACCATAACACCAGCATATACGTGAGAAACAATATAAATACGCTTGCATGACAACAGCAACATCTCGTGGTAGTGGGGAAGATTGGCAAACTTGTGTGGGTTGAACACGTGACGAGGCATGATTCTCTTTTTAAAATATCTTGCTGGAAACAATTGAGGGTGGAAGAGGAAGAGGAGATAAGTGGAAAGTATGGATTTATAATATTAAAGACTGGACAGGATTAAGATACTCAACACTCAAACAATTATCCCCTTTATTGCAACAAAAAATGCTACCAATGTCAACAAAAAAACATCTTATCCAAAGTATCGTCATTCCAACTCTGTGCTACCAATGTCAAACATGGTCCTTAACAACAAAACATAAGAGACGACTGGTTACAACTGACATGAGATGTCTGAGAAAAGCCACAGGAGTGACCAAAAGACACAGAATTAGAAACGATGTTATAAGAGAAAGAGTGGGTATCATATCAATTCTACAATAGTCAACACCTACAAAACCAACAGATACAATGGTTTGGTCATCTGGAAAGAATGCCGTGTGATTCATTAGTTTATAAAGAATATACGAAGAGAGAAGAGCCTAGGGTAGATCTAGAGTACGCTGGATCGACAACATCTAAGAGACATTACACGAACACCAAATAACATTATCTGAAGCTGTCAGAAAAGTGAGAACAAGAACATTGTATCTCCCTCGACACCCGTAAATGGTAAAAGAGGAATGGAAGAAGAAGACATTCAAACACATAACTGATAACAGAGAGGCATGGCAAAAATGTGTGTGTTGATCTTTCCATAGTGACTTCCCTACGATCATGAAAGGTTCTGGTTTTCATGATGATGATGAGGATGATGATGATGATGATGATGATGCGTGTCATGTTCAGAAGGCCCTAGATATTTTGTGTCCACTGCAGTCTTGGTTTGTCTATTGTTCTCTTCCCAGGAACCTTTCCCTTCAAGATTTCTCTTTCTAAACCATTGTGTCTTTTTACATGTCTAAAATATGATAGCTTGAGTTTTCAAAAATATTTTTGAGGATCCAATCTTCTTCTATGTTGAAGTTTTTTCTGACGTCTGCCTTGGTTTGTCTTTCTGTTCGTGATAATCTTATAAACATTTCAATTCAAATGCCCATATTCTCTTTCCCATTGCAATTGACATTGTCCACGTCACACAATTATATGTTTTCACCGAAAAAATATAGCTGCTTAATGGTTGCTGTTTTGTTTGCCCTCCCCCCCCCCCCTGCCATATATTGTTATCTGTGATATTTTTTTAGGACACCACTAATCTCTCTCTCATCTCTGCTGAGCAATATCCTGTAGTGTTAATTGTTGACCAGAGATATTCAACGTTGCTGATATCTTCCAGTTGTTCTTTGTCAATTACTATTCCGAGTGTGTGAGCTCACTTCAGCTGATATGCATTATTGTTGTCTTCTTTTTCTTTTCCCGTTGTCTATCCCTCAAATTGAACAATTCTTTATTTACAGTTATAATAGGTGAATAGGAAAAACTCGACTTTAATGTATCATTCCGACTTTATATATATTCCATATCCCCACATTGGAGAAATAGTCCGCCCTAACTTGATTATTGACTCATCAAACCCTCGTATATCATTTATGTAAATCTGCCTCGTTAATCACATTATTTTCTACTTTCTCCTCTAATTCTGGTTCTTTGTTTCCTTTCTTTCACGGGTCATTACATTAATTCCTTTTTTAAACGATCGATTTGGTAACCGGGGCTATTCGTTCTTCATCTGTGCTTCCTGGCAATCATAAGATTGATGTTGTCTGCAGATGAATAGGACGTGTTTTCCCCTCCAACTACAGACCATTTTTTTGTTGTTGCTATTGTGGATGTTTGTTATAGCGGTGACGGTTTGTGGGAAATATTCAGAGATAGAACTCAAAAGGTGGATTGATGGATAAATAATTGGGAGGAGGATATATGAATGAATAATAAACACAATGATTAATGTATGGATAGATAGACGCACAGATCGATAGACATACAACAAATACATATACAGACAAACGATGATGATGATGAAATAATCCCTTTAGCTGTGAGCAGGTAGCTCTCACCAGCCCATAGGATTTCTTTATAACAAAAGTATAGTTTGTCCTCAATTGAGTAACTGAACTGAGGCGACACTAAAACGCAAAATGTTTGCTGTCTCAGTGACATAGTTGTGTTAAAAGAAAAAAGGGGGAGAGGGTTATGGATGCATAATTGGCCCCCCGATGTGAGACATTTCGATTCCCAGTATCCCCTTATTACCACATCGGGATAGGAGCACATCCCACAAATCTGGACCAACTGTCTCATAATTCTTACGTTAGATTTGTTGATCTATAGGCAGTGATAGCGCATCTAGTATTTCCCGTCACATACGAGTCTGCTACATAAGGGCATAGGTGCAATGTCTGCTGCACTGCATCTCTCCGTCAATCGTGGGCATTATGTGATAGAAGAGAAGTCAGAAATTTAGTCAAGATATGCTGATGAGATAAACTCATAAACATATAGTTCACAGGTGACAGTTTGTCAACATATTTCTCAACTTTACTTAGTCGCCTACTGCTATATCCATTGAAAGAAGACAGTGTCTCTATTCTTGCACCCTGAACTATAATTCTAGGCCGAATCGTCACACGAGCGCAGAAGATAAATAGATAGATAAACAGATAGATTGATAAACAGATGGACGACGTACGGATACACAGATAAATACCTCGTAGAAAGACAGACAGACAGACAAACAGACAGACAGACAGGCAGACAGGCAGGCGGGCGGGCGGGCGGGCGGGCGGACGACGGACGGACGGATTGACGGACGGACAGACAGACAGACAGACAGACAGACAGACAGACAGACAGATAGATAGATAGATAGATAGATATGGATAGATGGATGGATATGGGATCCCGAAAGAGGAGCACAGTATATCAACATTCTAACCAGACATGCACGTCATATGAGGCGACTAAGGAGGTTTCGAAGGTGAAGTTTGTAGTCCCATCTCATAGTGGGTCAACGCGAGCAAGAAAACAACGTTGAAGGTAATATGTTAGATCGATAGGCGCAGATATCGCAGATCAGCTGTACAGCATAACACAACCATTACATATGTAGACAACATTTTGCTAATCTACAGAGGTTTTAGAACGAACGCTGAATAAGACTGTCATGTATCAGTCATGAATGCATCAGTCATGTATGTTGTGAGAGACGCCTCAATAGGTTTAGCATGGCGTCAGTTTTCTTATCTGAGAATCCAACAACCCACAGTCTCATGCTGAAATCGGAATGTTGGTCCAGAAAGTGCAGATAATTCAACCGGAGTTGTGTCCATAACTTACGTCAACAGTTAGGGGAGAGGGGGGGGGGTAGGAGGAGTCTAAAAACCTTTACCATCTATTGACAAGTAGAAAGAGAAAGGGTTGGCAAAACAATAAAACAATTTTTTAGTAGACTAATTAAGTTGCTTGAATTTGAAATATATTCCCAATAATCTGAACATATCTTGTGTATATATATATATATTATATATATATATATATATATATATATATATAAATATATATATATATATATATATATATATATATATTATATATATATATATAAATGTATTTCCATATCTATGTATTGAAATATAATTACAATAATCTGAACATATTTTGTAGTATTTGCGTACTTTTTGTGCCAAAGCATTCATACATATCTTCGGGGGATGGGGGGTGGTGGGTGAAGGTTAATATGTTGTTACTATAATTAAGCAAGGGTGTCCTTGAAATCTAAGCAGTTTTTTTACACGGGGGGGGGAGCAAAAATTGCTGCTATAATTTATGTACATCCTTCTCCCCCTAAAAAAACAATAACAAAGAACAACAAAAACATCAAAGCTACATATCACGACTCAACGTTCTACACTGACGTATGGCTGACATTGAAGCTCGCAACGACAACGTAAGAACATGGATACTGAACCGGGCTTAAACTAATAAACAAGATATAGAGAGACAAAGGTGACGTGGTTTGGCCATCTAACAATAATGAACCAAGGGCAACTCCCGGTGACAGCATACAACAGAAGAATGCCAGGATATAGAGCGAAAGGCCGAACAAGATACGGGTGGATAGACAATATCAAAAATATTTTTAAAAGACGCACTCTAAATTCCACTGAAGCCTCCCAACTGGCCTAAGAACAGAAATCTTCGGTACCCCATGACGCTTCGTGGGATAAATGGCTAGAAAAGAAAGAAGAAAGTAATGTACACTGTCCAGAATCTGAGAATGAAGAAGATCAGAAAATAATAAATAGATTATAGAAATGGAAAATGAGTGAAACGAGTTATAGAAATAAGGAATGAACAATGAAAAAAATGAGAGAAAACAGTCCCAGAAATGAATAAGATTACATGTATATTGAAAAGGGGGATAGAAATTCGTCCCATCATCATGAGGTACTAGGATGTTCCATCTGATAGGTCTACAACATAAACATGATTCCCATACCAAATTAGAAAAACTATGTTAACTAAAACACAAAAACTGAAACTAGAATTGACTACAACACAGAAAAGAAAAGACACGGGGTTGAGTTTACTTGAATTTATTATATTTCGGAATACGAAGAAATGTTGGACCAAATACAAGTGCCAGAAGAAGTAGATGCGTCAGAACAAGAGTTACAATAAGTAGCAGTGTCCTAACAAGAGGCGAATAAATAGCAGTATCCTACAAGAGTC
>CM067321.1:36197428-36246753 GCA_034231615.1 Meghimatium bilineatum
TCAGACACGAGGAATACAAATACATGTAGTAATGGCTTAAATTACCAATACAAGTTCCAGCTCTGGTAGAAGAAAAATGTGTGGAAAATGGACGTCTTCGTAAACAGTTTCTTATAAAATCACTGTTGTCAAGGGATATCCTAAGCTGGATGAACATTGAAATGTATCACCCAACATGTGCATCATCAGAAATGTTTTATACATGTATCTTTAGTCTTGTTTATGCATGTATCTCTAGTCTAATTTCTGCATGTATAATTAGTCTTGTTTATGCACGTATAATTCATCTAGTTTAAGCACGTATAGCTAATCTTGTTTATGCATGTATAGGTAAATGCAAATAAAGTAAATAGGTTACTAGAAAACTATCAATATAAAATAATAAAATATAGAAAATAACAATAAAAAAAAGAACAAATACAATTGTCAACGTGTCGATCCAATTGGGACCTTTATCAAGACAACAAAAACAGTTAAGAACAAAAAACCATAACGAATATAAACAAAATGGATTTCTCCCACCAGGAAATCAACACCCAGCAACAACAGATCCAGTGCAATACAATTTCAACAAGTGCATATCGATACGTTCAATATGTCTAAATTATGAAATACCCAAAGATGAAAGATGCAGAACTAAAGAAAGAGGGGCAAACAAATAGCACTGCCAAGAACGGGGAGGGGGGGGGCAAGTGGGCAACGGGAGACAAAAGAGGAATAAATAGGACAAAAAACTTCCCTTTTGTCGGTCATCCTCCGATAGTTGGGTTTTTTGTGCATGTATCTTTAGTCTTGTTTATACGTGTTTCTTTAGTTGTGCTTTAATCTATTTATCTACTCGATAAAACCTTTGTTGTCTTCCAGCGTTACGAGTAGAAGAGTTTTCTGGAGATGACACTCGTGCGTGATAAGCATATTTTCTGCCCCTTTATGTTGGTGGTCCATTGTTTTCGTGGCCGGCATCTAGGTCTGCCTTCACTGTATCTGTGTAGCATGATGTTCGAACGTCGTGATCGACGATGACCATAAACTCAACCATAATAATAATAATAAATAATAAAATAATAAAGTTAATAGTGCGTTTTTAAATGACTAGCAAGTCCAATGCGCGCATAAAATGTTCTTTTACAGAATTGACAACAATAGAAGGTATCTGTGTGAGGTTGAGATGTTTTTTCTTTTCTACGTGTCCGCTTCTGTCTTGCAGTTTTTTGTCTGAATTCTTCCGCCGCTAGTGCTCCCTCCCGTTCTAATGCTGTAACGCCATGCTGTTCTATCCTGAGCGAGGCTCTCCCAAGCGCCTACGTCAATGTTAAGATGTTTCAAGGATGACTTGAGCGTGTCTTTGAAACGCTGTTTCTGTCCACCAGCTTTTCGAAATATGCCTTGAGTTCTCCATAATATATTTGTTTTGGCAAACGCGAGTTCTCCATACGCACAAGATGGCCTGCCCAGCGTGCCTGCGCCTTCATATGTATTGTGTGGATGCTTATTGAGGTTGATTTTTCCAAGACCTCGTAGTCTGGTACTTTGTCCCACCAATGGATGTTTAGTAATTTACGTAGGCAGGTAAGATGGAAATGATTTAAGTAAAGATAAGTAAATAAATGGGTTGAGAAATGACTAGCGCTGAAGTTGGTTTATAGTGTGGAAGAGTTGCGCTAATCGTCAACCACACTCTCTCTCCTGAGTTTTATCTTGGTCCAGTGGCAAGACAAAGTCGAGACAGCTGGGAGAAAATCAGGTGCAGTGGATGGCCAGAGCGTACTATGTGTCTAACTGTGCCCTATGCTGTCCACACAGCTCTGCTGTTAGCGCCTATGTACCCGTGATCATAGTGTAGCATAGTGTACATGTGTAGCATAGCATCCTGTGGTACGTTGTCTGATGGTAGTCTGCTGATGTGTGGAAACCATTTGATCTGTTGTCTTTCAATATATTCCAAGATTGTGGTGGCGAATGTTCTTTGTCTAATATCTTTATTCCTCATTCTGTCTCTTAGTGATATCCCTATGATTCTGCGCAAACACGCCATTTCAGCTATCACAAGTTTGCGTTTGTCTTGTGCTGTTGTTGTCCACGTTTGTCACTGGTAGCACAAAGTGGCATAATAATCGTTTTGAATAGTGTTATTTTGGTGTTTAACTCTACGTTTTTGCTTCTGAAGATTAGCGTCATTTACCCGAGGGATTGGTATGCTTTATTACAACTATTGTGTAATTCTTTACTGCTCTTGCCATCTCTGTTTTAGTGCTTGATAGGTATGTGAATTCTGTCACTTGTTGAAGTCTGTGGTTTCCAATATATATATATATATATATATATATATATATATATATATATATATATATATATATATATATATATATATATATATATATATATATATATATATATATATATATATATTGGTGTTTCTTTCTTTTCTTCCTATCTTCATTACTTCGGTCTTCTCTCTATGTATCTTCATATTAAAGGTTTGGCATGTTTGATGTAATGTCTATTTGTCTTTGTAGTTGCATTCTGATGACGCTATTAGTGCTTGATCGTTTGCAAATAGGAATTCTGTTAAATTATCCCATATGTTTTTTTCTTCGTTGTCTTTGCTACTTTGCAGATGTGATCTATATATGTTATAAGCAAGTAGATTCGTTTTGATCCCGTCGGGATACGTCGTCCTGTCGGGACGAAATTTATTGGGTTGCTTAGCTTGATATGCCTCACATTGCCAATGTGCTTGCCAACCCGGCTCAGTATGGGAACAAACACAAGTATGACATTATACGGTCAATAACCAATATTTTATAAATGAATAAATGCGAATGTCGCACGAAAGGGTGGTTTTCCATCTTCGTTGACGATAACCATTGCAATCTTGTTAGAAGTTGGATCATTATAGCGACGATGATCAGATTGACGATCGCGCTTGAGGATCATGTTTACTATTGGGATTACTTTTCCAGTTTGAGCAGCATTCTGAATCTCTCTTGTTTCTATATCACACATTAACTGATACGACTGTGTTACTTCTCAGCAATATAATGCCATTTTAATGGCATTGGTCAAGGGTATGAGCCCATGGACCGCTGGATCAGCAACCAATCAACAGTTCGACTGTGCTAGTTTATTATGCTGGAGAAAAATTCAATAGATTTTATCAAGTATTTCTCTTTCGCATGTAGCATTTACTGAAGTGCTTGTCGAACATCTGTTGTTTGAGTACTGTCCAAAACATATAAATGAGCGAACTGTGAAACTTTGTTGTATGGCAGTTGTATATGAGAAGTTTGATGATAAGTTTGTCCATGAACTTTTAAAACATATAGACCTGGACGTTGAAAATCCGTATTTTTGCTCTCATTGAAGCAAAATAAATATCCATATTATAAGAGCGATTATTCTCGCAAAAATGTGTGTATTTAGGGTGTGTAATATCAGAGAGAAACAAGCGCACGAACTAAGGATACTCCAGCTTATCATCATGGATGTCTTGTGGCTTTGTGAACATGATCTTTCCCTTTCGGTGTAAGCTTGCAATCATTAGGACGTTCTCTATATTCATAGCGTGTCGATTTTCTCTTTGTGCTGGTGATTCTAGCTTAGCTCGACGCCGAGGCTACGCAGCATCCTTAGTAGGTTGTGTTTGACTCTGTTGACGGGTTTCTTGGCCATTTCTTTGCATCTCTCTTTAAATTATATCTAAATACGCTGCATCATTTGCGGCACGAATCCGAGTGAGTTGCTCTTGATTTTAACGAATCATCCATCTGGCTTTTCGCTCTTTTATTTTTTGAGGCTTTAATGCGATTGGATCATCTTCATCAATTATTTAAATTAAATTATGTGTATATTTAAAATATAATATATTTTAGATAATTTTGAACAACAAGCAAAATACAGAAGTTTATATGTTAGCTCAACAATAAAATTTGTATACAAAAATGTCGTCTGCTTTGAATAGAATAACGTCACTATACCAACCGTTTTGATTGGATGTCGCACGGAATTCCGTACCGTAAATGCGCTATTTATAGAGACTTCTGGAGAGACTGACAAAACACGGCTATTATAATATAGATTGGGGGATAGTACACATTACTGCCTCAATCACCAGCGAATTTGGAAATTATCTGATGTACCTGCGCTCGTTCTTACTGCACGTTGACTATCTGCGTATTTTCTCTGACAAAGGTTTATCAGATGCTGAGGAACTCAATGTCTTAGTGTTATCCATAACTGTGCTCTATCCACTCTGTGGAAATCTTTTTCGTGTTCCACGAAGGCTAAATATAGGTTTTGGTTATGTCCTGTCGCTCATTCTGATAGTTGTTTAAGGGCGAATATTGCATTTGTGCAGCTTTTATTTTTCCGAAATTCCAATTGTGTTGTTGAGCTGTAGTTCTATATAAGCACGTAACCTTCTATCTAGCCTTTTGCTAAAGATTTTCTTATAACTTAAGAAAAATATGCCTCTATACTTATAGCAGTCCATCTTAATGTCTATTATACACTGCTGTATTCCACTCCTGTGGTATGTTGTGTGTCTTCCATATTACATTGAACAGTCTGTGTAACCACTTTATACCTTTCGCTGTTAGCATTTTTATTAGTTTTATAGGTATTCCGTCATTCCTGGTGCTTTGCTGTTTGGGGCATGTTTAATTGCATCTTAAATATCGGATGTCAGGATATATGGTTTCATGTCATCTTCTACTGTATTTATTGTTATTAGTACTTCTCCATCCTTTAAATTTAACAGCTGATTTAAGTAATTTTTCCATCATTCCGTGATTTCTTGGGGCCTATTTAGTGTGTTGCCACGTTGATCATTTATTATCCATGTTGGTTCATGCATGTCTTTTTTACTTCTCATATTTTGTACTTTCTTGTAGAACATCTTCAGTACCTTTTGTATATCAGTGTTAAGCATTTCTCCATATTCTTGCCACGCCTTAATTTTTGTATATTTGATGATTTTCTTGATGTTATTTGTTGCTGTCTTGTATGCTAAGTAGTCATCGTGTTTTGCTTGCTGCCCATTTCTTATATTTTTGTTTTTTATCTTTCTTTGCGTTCTTTAATTCTTCTGTCCACCTAGCTGTTATTTTGGTTTTCTTGCCTTTATGGTTTTTATATCCGCATATGTTTCCTGCTGTGTGTATGATGACATTTTTTAACTGTTTCCATTCTTCTTCTATAGGTTGCTTGTTTTCTTGTAACTTTGTGAATTCTCCGTTAAATTGCTGGATATATTTTTCTAGCATGATTCGTTCTTCCAATTTCTGTATTTCTAGGTTCCCTTGGTAGTTTGTGCTTTTCTTGGGCTTTTTATTTTTTTTATGTTTGTATTTACTGTTATTGATTAGGGAAGCCTACTACCCGAGTTAAAGGCATGACGAAAACAGATGTGCTGGACATAGGACGTCCAGACCTCAAAGTGGCCAATCGAGGTATAAATAACACAGTTCTGCTGTGGAACTTGCAGTACAACGTTCTTCACGCTCCGCGGCGGAAATAACACGATATATTCGTTGTGGTTATATGAGAGCCAACGCAGAAGAAGAAGAAGAAGATATGTCTGCTTACACCACAGTGGAATCTGTTTTACATTATTATATGTCTGCTTACACAAAAGTAGAATCTATTTTATATATAGATAGGCGCATATACTCCCTCTGCATATATATATATATATATAGACACATTGGACCCTCCCACCTCTGCCTATATATAGATAGACGTATTTACCCCCACCCAACCTCTGCCTATATATAGATAGACGTATTGACCCCTCCCCCACTGCCTAAATATAGATAGACGCCTTAACTATACGCCTTTTTTCAATGTTTGTATTTACTGTTATTGATTAGGGAAGCCTACTACCCGAGTTAAAGGCATGACGAAAACTGATGTGCTGGACCTAGGACGTCCAGACGCCTTAACTCTGTCTATATATAGATAGACACATTGACCCCCCCAGCCCCCCCCCCCCTTGCCTATATAAAGATAGACGCATAGATCAGCTATGCGTTGGGGCTTCTTCTCAAAACACTGTACAATCCCAAGAGCTTTTCTGATAATGAAAGATATTTATGACGAATCCCTCACCCAACCATTGTTTATACAGATCAAGTGCTGCATTTTTCCTAATTCCTGGAGATCCAAACAAATCAACGTCATGCTTGTGCGAAAAATCCGGGGCTCGAGTCCTGATAGGGTAGACAAAAATTGCATGAGAAATGATTGCGCATGAAAATATTTCTTTTTGGCACCCCTGAGTCCCCACAGCCAAAACGCTCCCCGAAAACTACATCTCAGTAGTCTATAGAGCGTTGTTTGCTTATATTTCGATAGTCATTGCTACATGCAATACTGGCCAGACAATGAAGCCATGCACTGGATATCATCATACTGTGGAATGCACTGGATATCATCATACTGTGGAATGCACTGGATATCATCATACTGTGGAATGCACTGGATATCATCATACTGTGGAATGCACTAGATATCATCATACTGTGGAATGCACTGGATATCATCATACTGTGGAATGCACTGGATATCATCATACTGTGGAATGCACTGGATATCATCATACTGTGGGATGCACTGGATATCATCATACTGTGGAATGCACTGGATATCATCATACTGTGGAATGCACTGGATATCATCATACTGTGGAATGCACTGGATATCATCATACTGTGAAATGCACTGGATATCATCATACTGTGGAATGCACTGGATATCATCATACTGTGGAATGCACTGGATATCATCATACTGTGGAATGCACTGGATATCATCATACTGTGGAATGGACTGGATATCATCATACTGTGGAATGCACTGGATATCATCATACTGTGGAATGCACTGGATATCATCATACCGTGGAATGCACTGGATACCATCATACTGTGGAATGCACTGGATATCATCATACTGTGGAATGCACTGGATATCATCATACTGTGGAATGCACTGGATATCATCATACTGTGGAATGCACTGGATATCATCATACTGTGGAATGCACTGGATATCATCATACTGTGGAATGCACTGGATATCATCATACTGTGGAATGCACTGGATATCATCATACTGTGGAATGCACTGGATATCATCATACTGTGGAATGCACTGGATATCATCATACTGTGGAATGCACTGGATATCATCATACTGTGGAATGCACTGGATATCATCATACTGTGGAATGCACTGGATATCATCATACTGTGGAATGCACTGGATATCATCATACTGTGGAATGCACTGGATATCATCATACTGTGGAATGCACTGGATATCATCATACTGTGGAATGCGTGAAGACGATATAGTAGATCAGCCGGTTATGAAGTGCTGCATATGACAATAACTTTCCATTAAAAGAAACATGTTCAAATCAGTCACAAAGCAACTAATACAAACACATGATGATTAAGTAACTGCATATGAACAGACACCAACAGTTTGACCTTCTTCACCACCTCACTAAAGTACAGTACCGACTACGCAGATATATGAAAATAAAATTCAAGATTCGCACCACAGCCATATGTTCATGTAAACATTCATCTCAGACAGCAGGGCAGATACTTCATGACTGTCCCTAATATGAAATGTAAAAGTATACTGGCCTAGAGAAACAGAGTGTGGCCTGTAAGAACAGTTCTACATACTTCTGTACAAATTAGGGGGAAAAAGTGACTTTTATAGAAGGAACACAGCTGTAGATAGTTTCTTCCACAGAATAGCAGGAGCGGATTGGAGGATGAGCTCTCAATCCCAATTAAATGCTCCCATGACGTGTTTCTCATAAACCCTCTATCAGCAAATATCCTAGCCTACTCGTGGCGGAACTGTTGCTACCAATAGGAGGAAGACCAAATTGCGAGTGTTCGACGCTTCAAAACCAAATGCTTCTGGTAGATGATGTTCGACAGCCCAAGAGGGAAAAAATCATCTAGGAGAAATTAACTATTTGCAAACCAGTTGCTGAATTTAGGTTCTAGTTCTTCAATCAAAAACTATCGAAACACATCGTAAACAAGCGGACGGAATGCAAGAGATATCCGTCGCATTTTTGCAAAGATCAATCATAAATCACCACAATAATTCGAAGATCTCTGCAAATTTCAGGCGAACGAAAGAAGAACATCCATAGACAGGAATCGGTTGGATGTAACAGACTATGACTGGAGATGCATTGTCAGTTCTAACTATGGACCACAGATGATAATAAGCTCAACAATCTTCTCTCACATCCTGACCAAGGCAGAATGGTGACGCTGATATTTTAATGACAGGGTATAATCGATTCTGTCAAACCTTATACTAACCTTTCATTTTTGCGACCTGAAAATTGCAGACAAGGGTCTGAGAGAAAGTGGCAGACCAGACTAGAAAATAATGATATTTTACAACGTCGGCTTCACTCAGGGGACACCCCTGTGACAACCCAGTTAAAAGAAATCAGATTGGGTTGTGAAAATGGCGTTCAAGATTGCTCAGTTAAAATAAAATGAGAACTAGGACATTATAAACTTGTTTTTCTTTCATATAATTCGGAAACTAAACGAAAAATATCCTTTGCAGGAAGTTTCTATCTAATAGTCATACTTATAAACTAGTCTTACCAACAAGATGACTGTGCGATATGTTAGATGAACTAGTCGGGTACATTGTGACTGTATGACAACTAATGCGGTGCAAGGTGACTGTGTGACATGTTAGATTGTTAGATGAACTAGTTAGGTGCAAGATGGCTGTGTGAACTATTAGATGAACTGGTCTTGTACAAGGTGGTTTTGTGAACAATTATATGAATTAGTCGGTTGCAAGGTGGATGTGTGACCTGTTAGATGAACTAGTCGGTATAAGGTGTGTGTGTGTGTGCGTGCGTGTGTGTGTGTGTATGTGTGTGTGTGTGTGTGACCTGTTAGATGAACTATTCGGTATAAGGTGTGTGTGTGACATGTTAGATGAACTAGTCGGTATAAGGTGTGTGTGTGTGACATGTTAGATGAACTAGTCGGTATAAGGTGTGTGACATGTTAGATGAACTAGTCGGTATAAGGTGTGTGTGTGACATGTTAGATGAACTAGTCGGTATAAGGTGTGTGTGTGACATGTTAGATGAACTAGTCGGTATAAGGTGTGTGTGTGACATGTTAGATGAACTATTCGGTATAAGGTGTGTGTGTGACCTGTTAGATGAACTAGTCGGTATAAGGTGTGTGTGTGACCTGTTAGATGAACTAGTCGGTATAAGGTGTGTGTGTGACATGTTAGATGAACTAGTAAAGATATCAACAGACCACAATATTTCGCCTTAGAACAGGCCACTACAGACTGTTGGGTCACCTTTATCGATTAAGGATCTCATACACAGATGAATGTCCATGTGGATCCTGAACCCAGACTCCAGAACACATACTTCAGGACTGCCCAACATACAAAGAACAAAGACAGCAGACCTGGCCAGAGGATACAGACTTGAGGCAAAAGCTATGGGGCAGCCGCTCTGACCTGGAGAAGACAGTGGACTTCGTCTTGATGACAGGTCTGACGGTATAGCATGACCACATGCTGAACGCAGAAGAAGAAGAACTAGTCGGTATAAGGTGTGTGTGAGATTTGTTAGTTGAACTAGTTGCATACAAGGTGAATGTGTGACATGTTAGATGAACTAGTCGGTATAAGGTGTGTGTGTGACATGTTAGATGAACTAGTCGCCCGTGTGTTGCCGGGGCCCGAAAGGGGAGCAAAGAATAGCAACACTATTTACCTTCCATGCATGTCGTAATAGGCGACTAAGGAGGTTATGGGATGGAGTTGGCTGTCCCATCCCATATAGGGCCAGTGACCCACAGCTATGCTGAAGTCGGATGTGTCAGGCCGAAAGGCGCAGATATCGCATCAATGCTGTAAACCATGACACAACGCATTCCGTTCTCCGGACTACATCCTGCTAATCTACAGGAGTTTGAGAACGAAAGCAGAAGGAGAAGAAGATGAACTAGTTGTATACAAGGTGTCTGTGCGACATGTTAGATGAACTAGTCGGTATAAGGTGTGTGTGTGACATGTTAGATGAACTAGTCGATATAAGGTCTGTGTGTGTGACATGTTAGTTGAACTAGTTGTATGTTGTTCGTCCATCACAAGTGATGATGACCATTTGTTACATCCACTTTTGAAAATTCAATTTTAGTTATGTCCTTGATTATGAGTTCGTAGATGGCTAATGAGCCCTATTCGAGCTGTAAATGTCCTTGGACAGTTTGGATGTGGAATGACGAATGTAGACGGATCTTGGTCTATCCGTGACTTTCTAGCTGCTCTCCGCTGTTGAGCTGCTGCATTTCTTTTCTTTTCACAAGATGATGCGCTCTTTTTTGTATTTTAGAACGCCATGTAGATCTATTTTGTGCAAGTTCTTCCCATGTATCGTGGTCTATTTCAAAGGCTTTCAGTGAGTCCTTTAACGAGTCCTTGTAGCGCTTCCTTTGGCCACCTTGAGATCGTATACTCTTCTCTAGCTCACCATAGAGAAGTATCTTTGGCAGACGATGGTCTGGCATACGCACCAAATGACCTGCCCAACGAATCTGTGTCTGCATCAGGATCGTGTCAATGCTTGGGATACCAGCTCTATCAAGGACAGTGGTATCTGGAATCTTGTCTTGCCATCTGATGTTCATAACTTTTCTGAGACAATTTGTATGAAAATGATTGAGTTTTGTCACATGACGTCTATACACAGTCCATGTTTCACTAGCGTATAGCAGCACTGGAAGTACCACTGCTCTGTAAACTTTCAGCTTAGTCTGAAGGTTAATGCCATTTCTACGCCAAACATTTGCGTACAATAAACATTAAACTAGTTGTATAGAAGGTGAATGTGTGACCTGCAATTTGAACTATTCAAGTAGAATTTAAGGTGGGTGTGTGACATATTAGATGAATTAGTCGGGTACAAAGTGGCTATGTGATTTGTTAGATGTACTAGTCGGGTAAAATGTGGCTATATGGCCTGTTATATGAAGTAGTCGGATACAATTTATGGTGGGGATATGCTAGATGAACTAGTCGGGTACAAGGTAGCTGTATCGCATGGTATATACTTTAATGTCACACACACTAATTAGTACACCCTAAACAAATCACAAACTACAAATTATAAGTCTGAAATATTAAAAGTAAAGGTAAGACGAATTAGTAACCAGGGGCACAGCTCACAGTTTTCCCCAGAAGTGATCAGCTGTCTAACCATTGGTTGACCAGGAACAGCCTGATTATCGTCGCTTTCACCACTTGCTCATTAGCGATGTGCCATTCCTCGAACTTCCAAGAGCATAAGCATGAATACATAATTCCTTGTTTGTGGGTGTACTACAGAGATAACAGCTACACCTACTCCACATTAATGTATGGCCCAGTAACGTGGATAATGGAATTATATTAAACACAAATACTACAGTAAAAGAATATTGACTTCAAAATATAGCTAAGAAAATAATGAAAACAGTCACTGTGACAGATTGTAAAGCACAGCTGTATATGCAGAAACGTAAAGAGATAACTAAGATGTATATAATCTATAGCACGTCTCGCTAGCTTTGTCCAACTTTAAAATCATGCATCTCAGCAAATATATAATGCGTTTAATTTAAATTCTGTGTGTAAATTTAAAATGTTATGGACCCTATAAATTAATTTTTTTCATTCTTCTTCTTCTTCTCGTTCGCAATTTGACATGTCTATACAGCAAGTCCTGTTATCTGAATAAATGCTGCTGTATTTGAAAGCTTCTCAGTGCTTCCATACATCTTTCTGTGGATATCCATCTTCGTGGGCCAGTGTTCTTCCCTTAACTGGTTTAGTGTATTGCAGTCTTGCAGGCATTTTTCCCCCCATTAAAATGCATTCATTACTATCATATTTCGCTTATTTGAGATATAGATCAAAAGTCTACTTGTCAAGGCACATCTCACATGCAAAAATTAGGGTGTTTACAGTCAATTATATGGCGTCATTTACACATGGTTTATTTACCATACATTTGGCAATATTTAAGCCTGAAATTGCACGATTCTGTACTCTCACAAGACAGACGGGGTTTAAGATTGTATCCAGTAAAATATCTGCAGTGGTATTTTTTTAATTTTTTTTCGAGACACAAATAATTAGTCTATTGTCTTTCCCCAGGTGAATGATTGTTGATCGCATTCACACTTGCCGTTAAGCGTAGTGGTGGGAGCTGAAGCTGTCGTTCCAGGGCCAGATGTGTCGCCGTGGTTGCATTTAATCCATGTTTGTTCAAAGCTATCATGATGTTTTCTATCCACCGTTTTCTTGTTCTACCTTTGACTACTCTACCTTTGATCTTTATCGGCATACTAAATAATTAGTATGCCTATAAAGATCAAAGGATGTCATTAATGCATACAAGTGGACGTGATGCGCAAATATAAAGTAAAAATTTGTTGGGTTTAAGCAAAAATAACATCGTATGCAAAAAATGGCATTAATATGTTCGACGATTACTCAGATAATTACATTTGTTTGAGGGCAAAGCTAGTAGTAGAGTAGTACTCTAGTAGAGTATGTCGAATATCGGACATGACAGCTTCGGATCAGCTGAGCCACCTAAATACAAACTATACAAACTATTAGGTCATCGGGTCGCCGAGCGGACCAGGCCGACTATCGGAGTCGGATATCGGGGACCGGATATCGCGGTCGAATATCAAAGGCCGGTTACCGGAATCACTGCGGCTTACTCAGAGATCTAATAATATGTAGTAACATACTGACTGAATAGTAGGATAATATATGGTTGGATGATGAGCCATGTCTCTGTGACCTAGAGACATCAGACAAGGCTGAACATGTTTCTAATGAGGTGAGTCTTCCGCGCGTGAGGATTGTGTGACTTAGATACTAGCTGAGTGAGGTTTTGTACCCATTTCTAACTTGTTTGATGACATTTCTGAACTTATTAGTGTTATGAAACATGTCTGAACCTGTTCAGTTGTTGATCACTAGCCCGAACAGGCACTATGTGTATAAGACTATATGAATAGATACCAAATGCTAGCTCATGGATAATAGGAGCCTGCGTATGTTTATAGATTCCAATGGTTCCTGATGGAGCATAGGCGTCTGCATATGTATAGATATTAATGATAGATAGGGAGAATAGGAGCATGTGTTTATGTATATATATCCTAATAAATAGTAGCTGGGGAAATATAGGAATCTGTGTGTGTATAGATACCAATGGTAGCGCGAGGGGGGGGAGGCATAAAAGTATGTGTGTGTGTGTATATATATATATATAAAGATGCAACTAGTAACTAGGGGAACATAAGAGTATGTGTATACCTATAAATGCTAATGGTTACTGGTGGAGTATAGGGCACTGTGTATATATGTATAAAACTAATGGTTTCTGGGGAGCAACTTGGTAAACATAGACAAACCCATAACCTGTCTTCCTCTGCTATCCCCTGTTATGTTATATCGCCAACTGCTATCCCTGCTAAAATCCCCTATTATCTCCCGTATTCTCTGTTATTATCTGTCACCCTGCTAAAATCTCTTGCTAAAATCTCCTGCTATCCCTACTAAAATCACCTGTTACAGAGATCTCCCTTCTTGATCTGTCACCCTGCTAAAATCCCTTGCCATGACCTGTCATCCGCTGTTCTGATCTGTCAGCCCCTATTAAAATCCCCTGTTATAGGGCTATCCCCTGTTATGATCTGTCACCCACTGGTATCCCTTGTCATACCTGCTATTATCTGTCACCACTTGCTATTGTCTTGTAGCCCCAGTCATCCCCTGTCGCCCATTGCGAGGACCCTTGCTTAGCCTTGGAAATCTGAACTTCTGAAATTTTGGAGAGAGCTGAATTTGCAGTCAGGGCATTCCTTTTGATCAAGCATTACAATACATCTAATACAACACTTAGATATGCAGATGTCACTGTTCTTGTGGCAGAAAGTGAACATGAACTACAAAGACTAATAGATCAAGTCGATAAATCCAGTAATAAATATGGACTGGATATAAATATCCAAAACACAAAAACCACGATAATCAGAAAAGACACAGAAGAACAGGAGGTAAACATAAACATACATGCAGAGAAACTACAACAAGTAAAACATTATCAATATCTTGGACACATAGTCACAAATGATGGCAGATGTGAAACAGAAGTTAAAAGGAGAATAGGAACGGCTAAAAGTACCTTCAATGACATGAGGAAATTATTAATATCTAAACAAATTACAAACAAGTTAAAAATGAGAATTATAAAATGCTACACATATTCCATATTAATGTATGGCTCAGAAACATGGACACTAAATAAACAATTAGAAGACAAAATTGATGCCTTTGAGGTGAGTATATAGAAGAATAGGGAGAACATCATGGAAAGAGAAGAAAACAAAAAAAGAGGTGCTAAAACACTTAATATGAAGAAAGAACTACGAAGAGAAATAAAGATCAAGCAAATAAAATATTTTGAACACATTAAAAACATGACACCTTATTGAAGACCTTACTTGAGGGTAAAGTCAAAGGGAAGCGAGCAAGAGGTAGGCAGAGATACACGTGGGAGAGTAACATCACAAAATGGACAGGTTACAGTCTAGCAGAGTGCACTACCAAGACAAGAGACAGGGGATGTTGGAGATTCGTTGCAGCCAACCTTCGTTGTTGAGACGGCACTTGATGATGATCCTGCAGCAGAGGTAGGGTGGTAGATGCGTAAAAATGAGGGCATGGAAAGGTGTTTACCTAAAAAAAGGAAAGCATTTGTCCATTTTCATGTATAATTCGTTCATTTTCATGTATAATGCATCCATTTTCATGTAAAATTCATCCATTTTCATGTTTAATTCATTCATTTTCATGAGATTTTTTAACATTTTATTAGCAAAATCGTTAATTGAGAGGATACCATATTCTTTGGCTAAATTCCTAGCACTAACAGAGATCTTTTGATGTCATAATTAGTAGGGGGATGTTGAGGGTACAATAATTACTTCGTTCCCTTTATCTACGAACATTTAAGAAAATATGGTAGATCACAGCACGTCCGTAATAAGGTAAAGATTTGCGATGTTTAAACCCAATCCTTAGCTAATCTGAACATGACTATTAGTACGAGAAACAACCAAAAGGTTTGTAAAAAAAAAAAAACCCACTCCCTTACTGATTTTTCACAAAAAGGTCTTCAAATTTCCTATCAAATAGTGAAATTTACATACGAAAACGTACGAATGACTTTTTTTTTTATATAACCCACTCCTTAAGGTAATCATATTTACGTCTCTGGTATCACAATATAACATTTCGTTGCTTCTTCCTTCCATGCCCGGTAATACCTGAATGGTTGTCTATCTATAAACTGTTTATCAACATAGCAAGCGCCCTTACAAACAAACACTAGTATAACAAATACTTCCTCGCCTGAACAATTGTAAAATATACTTCCCACTAACAACCTGTATAACAATAAATTTTCAACAGTTAGTATATAACAAGTACTTCCCACCAACAACTAGTACAACAAGTACTTCCCATCAATAACTAGTATAACAAGTACTTCCCAACAATAACTAGTACAACAAATACTTCCCAACAATAACTAGTACAAGCACTTCCCAACAATAACTAGTACAACAAATACTTCCCAACAATAACTAGTATAACAAATAATTCCCTCATAAAACTAGTATAACAAATACTAACCTCCAGCAACTTGTATAACAAATACTCGTACTTCCCAGCCATAAACATTGTAATAAATACTTCACAGCAACAACTTGTATAACAAATAACTCTAAAATGTGCGCTATCTTTGTTTTCATTTTTACCAAAAAGTTGCCCTGTTCATCTGGCATCCTTCATCACTGGACACGTCAACCAAAGCATCTCTCCATCAACCCGCATCTTCTGACATTTGTCCCTCGAGACGTGCTGAGAAGTTTTCGTAAATTTAATTCACGATATTTGCTAACTGGTTTAGACAGAACCCGCGCAAGTACGCAAGAGCTTTAAGAGGGGGAGAGCCGATCTATCATTGTCTTCATTAAAGTAATGAGCCACGACAGAAGAGTGGCCCTGTAGAAATCTTGACGACATTAATCTGGACGGTCTAAATGAGAACCACCTGACATCTGGTCTTTCTCTCTTGTCACACGCCATCCTATCTGCTTGTCACACATAACCTGGTTCAGGTTCCGGACAGCAGAGGCGGCACAAGGATAATCACTGGAGGTGAGTGAATATGATCCCAACAGAGGACAAAAAATTGTATTTTTACATTACGTTACATTGACATATATATTTTCTATTTTATAGTGCTATAGATACCCAGATATGCATTAGTTTTTCAGGAATAATCAGAAATAGATTCCTGTAACCTTTTGTGCAACCGGGGAACATTCTCTAAAGTTGCATTTCATGGCTAGACAAAATTAGATCTCAGTTGTATTCAATGATTTACCACCAAAAAAACAACAAGAAAAAACAAAACAAAACATCCTACTCACAGGGGTTTGCTTTTTTTTAATATATGTATCATCTCCAGGAATTACAAATAATACAGCTCGTGTAATAGAGCGTGTGGTTAGAAGACCATTCTCAGACCGGTTAGGTCCCGGCATCAATCCATCACCAACCCACGGTTGTGACAGGGTTTTTTTTTTCTTTCGGAGTACAATCAAAATCCTTCTTGTACATGTCGCGACGTCTGCTATGCAAAGCGGCCTTCATTTCCACAGCCCATAGAATGCCTCCCTGCACTCCTTCACAGGAAAACATGCAGTTATTTTTTTTTAAAGAACTCTTGCATCATTTTGCCCAATGGATGAAATAGGAATATCCCGTGCTTTATTTCCCACAAGAATACTCCAGCTCTCAGAGATGTTCAATATTTTGAGAAGTCTCAAATTACGAGGTAACGGAAATGTCAATGTATAGTTTGGCTGCTATGGGGCTTCAGTTACAGAAAAATCTTATTATGTATGCATATAATACGCAAGAGAAAGATAGACTTTATACTCACGAAAGGAAGCAATAGACGACAAATAACAGACGCACGAGTAATACCTAACATGTGTGCAGACACTGACCATAAGGCAGTAATAATAACAGTCAAAACAAACAGAACCAAAAATAACATTCACAGGAAAAGTAGAAATCACCAAGGACTACTAGATATACAGAAGTAAATATAAAGAGCTAAATATACGTGAAAAATGTATCCAGGAAGTTAACGAAGAATTCGCAAAGGTACCAGAAAATAATCCGCACATAGAAGAAGAATGGAAACATTTCATAAATGTATCATAAAAACAGCAGGAAACATATGCGGATATAAAAACCATAAGGCTAGAAATAAAAAATAACAGCTTGATGGACAGAAGAGGTAAAGACCGCAACCGAAGATAAAAATAAAAATACAAGAATTGTGAAAAAAACAAAATACACGAAGATTACTTAGCATAAAATCAGCAAAAATTAACAGCAAGAAAATAATCAAATCTGCAAGGACTAAGTCATGGCAAGAATATGGAGAAATGTTTTAACAAGGATAGACAAAACGCACCAACGATGTTCTACAAGAAAGTACATAACATGAGAAGTAAGAAAGGACACGAACAAACAGCAATAATCAACGATGAACACGGCAACATACTAAATAGGCCCCAAGAAATTCTGGACAGATGGTAAAAATTACTTCAATCAACTGTTACACTCAAAGGAAGGAGAAGTGATTACAACAATAAATACAATATAATAAGAATTCAAATAATATAATACAATAAGAAGTCCTAGAGCCGTACAGCCTGAAATCTGAAATTGAAGACGCAGTTAAACATGCACCAAATAACAAAGCACCATCAATAGATGTATACATATAGAACTAATGTAAATGCTAACAGTGACAGGTTTAATAAAGTTGCTATACAGATTCTTCAATGTGATATGGAAGACACAAAAAACACCACAGGAGTAGAATACAGCGGTTATTATTCCAATATGGAAGAAAAAAAGGCAGTAAGAGGGATTGCATTAAGTAAAGAGGCATATCACTCTTAAGCCACATAGGAAAAAGCATTAGCAAGATATTAGAGAAGAGAATGCGCGCATATATAGAATGCCACAGTTTAAACAAAAATAACACAGTTGGGCTTTCAGAAAAACAAAAATACAGATGCAATCTTCACCCTCAAATAACTTTCAAAAAGAGCGACAGAACATAACCAAGACTTATATTTGGCTTTCGTGGACCAAGAGAAAGCTTTTGATAAGGTGGATAGACCACACCTATGGATAACAATACAGACATATGAGGTTCCACAACATCTGATAAGCCTATGTCAGAGCATATACGCCAATAGTCAATGCTCATTAAGATTGAGCCAAAGTACACCCGATAATTTCCGCATCTGAAGGATTAACTTAAACGAATTGCTATTTGCAGACAACCAAGCACTAGCAGCATACTCAGAAGAGCAACTACAAAGATAAATAGACAGTTTACATCAAACATGCCAAACCTTTAACATGAAGATGAACAGAGAAAAGACCGAATTAATGCATATGGGAAGGCCAGAAAGAAACAACAATATATATATATATATATATATATATATATATATATATATATATATATATATATATATATATATATATATATATATATATATATATATATATATCTTGGAAACAAACTTAAACAAGTTACAGAATTAACATACCTAGTAAGCAATATAACAACAGACGGCAAGAGCAGCAAAGAAATACACAATAGATGTAGTAAAGCGTACTAGGGCAAATGACACCAATCTTCAGAAACAAAAATGTTGATTTAAACACCAAAATAACACTATTCAACCCGATTATTATGTCAACGATGTGCTACCAACGACAAATGTGGACAATAACAGCACAAGACAAACGCAAACTTGTGACAGCTGAAATGGTATGCTTACGCAGAATCCTAGGAATATCGCGAAGAGATAGAGTGATGAATGCGGACATTTGACAAAGAAGCGGCACCACTTCAATCTTGGAATATATTAAGAGACAACAGATCAAATGGGTTGCACACATCAGCAGACTACTATCAGACAGCATATCACAGCAAGCAATGCTACACAGATACAGTGAACGCAGACCTAGAGGCCGACCAGAACGTTATGGAACACCGAAATAAAAGAGGCGAAAACATTCCACAATATACTCAGCACATTCTGGGGCCATCTCCAGAAAACTCTTCTACCCATGACGATGAAAGGCAACAAAGGGTTTAGCGAATAGATAGATAACACGGGTTTACAAAACAATTAAGTTGGAAGTTGTCTATAGTTTGTTAACTGAATTAGGAGCATTTTGTTCCACTGAAGCCAAATAGGAAGTCCATTTTTCTCAATCAGGTCAGGTTTTATTTTCTAAATTGATTTAAAAAAAATCATATTCTCTGACTATTGCCTTCTATTCATAACTACATTTTCGTAATATTAGTAGTTGATTTATGTGTTACATGTCTCACATGAAAGTATTTAACAGAATGTATTTATTAAATGTTACAAACATGGAATTCTATAAATGAAGAGAAGACATTGAAAAAGGTATGGACATGTAAATTATGTCATCACTGAGCAAAACTTAAGACATAAACTTCAACTAGCGTTTGGGTTAATGTACTGGAACCAGTTCTCTCGTACGGCTGGACTACTATCGATAAATTTACAGATGTCCACAGTTTTGCTAAGCGATAAAACGCTGACATACGGTAAAACGCTGACATATTAGTTACCACGATGAAATGGGATGTGTCGGGAGTTTGCTAAATAAAACGGAGATACAACACAATATCGTTCACATGACTACATCCTGCTGAAAATATCATATCCTTTCCTGCTACAAAAGAGAACCGGTGGAAGTTTGGGAACGCACACACACACACACACACACACACACACACAAATGACAATAACAATTAGGGGCTGTCCACAAATTACGTCAACAGTTTTTGGCCAATATATTCCCCACGCCCCCCTCCCCCTACTTTTCCCCACTATCAACAACCGTCAATAATTGAAAAAAAACCTCAATCCCGCAAACAAATGGGCTAAAAAAACTGTATTATGTATTCATATTTTTAATAATGTTTCACATTCCAACAATTTATTGGTGAATTTTTTTAAAAGTATTGTTGGCGTCAACTTTTGTACAATTTTTTTCAGACATCACTCTCCCCTAATTGTTGTAATTTATAGACATCCCCTAGTAAACTGTGAGGATATGTACAAACAAACACACCAAATGAAAATGGCAGTGAAAGAATATTTACAATTAGAAATGGCGGCTGCTATAATTGGAAGGTCATAAATGATTCACTCCACAGCGACATTGTGCTTCGGTCATATAAATAGCGGTCCTATTAGAGGCAATTTGGAATACCGATTAGTCGGCTGCACGACAGTTCAAGAAAACAGTTGCACAGACTGATTGGCTCCATGGAGTGAAACACTTAAGATAGAATATATAAGATAGAGATATATAACAGATGAACGTATGCATATAAAAATAAGAGGTTTTCTCCATACACTGTAATGGTGTGGATTAAGAATTTCATTTACCGATCTTACACAGACCAGATGTCTATGAAAGTATATGCGCCTCAATATCAGTGGTTCTAATTTTTTTCTCTAAGGTCCCTTTTTGAACGGTGTTTATTCCGTGACTCCACCTCCAGACTAAAAGTGTGTCGTTTTTCCTCGATCTAATTCTATATTTTGTAAAAAGTGTTACTTTCCTAATTTTAAGTTTTTTACTCACTGCTCCCACCCTGTAAATCTATGTAGCCCCATAACTGACTATATAGTCTGCACTGGGAACAACTGATCTTTGCAGTCTGGCATGACACATGTTGATAGTGTCTAATGTTATCCACGAAGAACTAAATATCCTCTTTTATCTCCTTTTTTCTTGTACCCACTTATTTTCTCTTTTCTGCCATCTCCTATTCCCACTGGCCCAGTAATGACTAAAGAAAAGTCATTTTCAGAGAACTCGCTCACACGGAAGAGTGTCTATGCCTATTTGCTTTACACTCTCTGAGCAAACAAGGACCCCCGCGGCAGCTTTCTGGCACTCACGTGCAATAAACCAGTTATCGACAATTGGCCGAGACTAGACTAAAAGGCAGCCCAAAATTTCCACCATACGAAATTCAATTCTGGCGCAGGATGCACTTACAATGCCAACTCTTAAAGTATCGTTATATAAGTAGGCCACGAGAGTCCAGATAAGGTGGGGTTTTTTTTAATAACTGGCCCGTAAACAGTCTAGAACAATAGGTACATGGTGTCTATATGCGACGCAGAGCTCTACATTTGAAACTAGATAATATGTACTTAATATGACGTCAATGAAAGTTGTGTATTTCCAATATCCAGTGTGACTGCGTGTCTCCACAGATTGATTTTAGGTGCCGATTTAACATTTATTCCATAACCAAGAATGGTGATAACCACTGAAGTTGTGCTACAAGTCACTTTATCCAAAACGGATTGACATGAGCAGCAGTGTATTTTTTCATAAATGTTGCAGCTGTAATGACGAAATACAACACAGGTCCTCACTAAATATGCCCAATTCATTTGTCGTAGTATCACCAGTAATGAAAATGAGTGCACAGAGACTTAATAGACACCCCATTTAAGTTAGAAACTTATATTAATAGGTATAATCAAATCCATTATAACAACTTGTTCCGGACTGACGAAATATTAATGTAATAACAGAAATTCGAAATATATATATATATATATATAGTACAGACAAATATGAACAAATATATTTGGAGATTTTTAAAAATGTTGTTATATAGAGAATTTTGTTATAACAGGTTGTGCTATATAGGGATTCCACTGTATTTACAATGAAATGTAAAAAAGGAACATTAAGAAATAAATTTCAGATATAGCTTTCGGTCAACATGCAATTTTAATGAGTAGCAATGATATAACATCTCAACACTGGCAAGATGAAGAAATCAGATGTGCTATGATTTAAGAAGATAGTGGTTACAGAGTGAGAGGGGCACGAAGAACGAGAGTTTCAGATACAGCCGTAGGAAATGGTGGGGTGTGTTTCTTAAAAGAAATGACAACCGAAATGGATGGACAACCGATCGACATTGTGGATGGTGTCGGGGGAGAGGAGGTCGACCACGCATTTTTGGTGGGGGGAGTCATACACATTTTTTTAGAGGTGCAGTGTTGATAGTTCGGTTTTGAAGTTTGATGCTCCTTTTGGTTTGGCAACATTATGAGAATACATCACGAAAAGTTGCCCGTACAAGTATATTACCACATGAGATCAGGGTACAAAGCCAGAGGAAGACCACGAAAAAGATGGATACAAAACGTCAGGGACATCCTGAACAGACACGGTCACAGCACAGCCGAGGCCACATATCTGGCTTTAGAACGCAAGCTCGAGCTGCAATCACCCATGCGCTTAACGACAGGAGTGGATCACAAACCACCTTGGGAAAGACAATAGACAATATATGCTATTTTTTTTAGGAGCGTGGTACCCTATTTGATAGCAAGCTTTCTTACCGGGTTACAGCGTTCCAGGTTCGAAACCATGTCACAGCAACAAATTGTCCTAGGCGTGATTTTCGCCTGACACGACCTCGCCCCTTCAGTCGACAGAGCTATAAATGACTACATAACGCATGAGTTTGCTGTAAAGACAGCAAGGTAGGGAACTGGCCACCTCACCGAATAGCTGCTGCGGCTTAGTATAAGAAGAGTTATCTTCATCTACGACGGCATTTTGCTGCCATGAGACCTACTTTACCTTCACTCATCTCTTAGAGCGGGTAGATACTCATTTTGGAGAAGAGGTTTTGATACCCCTCTTTTTAAGGCGGTGTTGATGCTCCTTTTGGGGGAGAGGTGTTGATACTCCATTTGCGGGACGTAAGGGAGAACGTGAGGGGGCATGAGAATATTTTCCAAGTGCCAGAAGTGTTAGGTGCAAATTTAGTTAGATATTTGTAGCCTTTGATGTTTCAGATATTACCTTCTCCATTTTAACTTCTTCATATTGATGTTATATTTTTTTATCTTCACAGAGCTAAATGAAGATAATTGCGCCACTGATTAGAATTCCTTTACCGTGTGTTTAAAGTAAAGGTAGTCATATAGGTAAGTTGTGTTTTGAATCAGCCACATAAGCACCAGGTTTTACCTATGTTTGTTTATCAGCATACACCAATCTATATGGCAATCTAACCCAAAGGTAATGCTGAAGCCGGATGTGTAAGACCAAAAATGGCGGATATAGTAATCAAACTCTAAGCTATGCCACATCGCATCCCATTCTCTGGACTATATCCTGCTATTCTGTATTCTTCTTCTTCTTTCGTTCACTTGAAACATGTCTATATCTGTAATTCTGTCTCCTGAATAGAACTCACTGTTTTTTGCAGTTCATACAGTGGCACATAGAGCTTTGATTCCAGTGTTGTTTCCTCTGGCCAATATGTCTGCCTCAGCGTTTCATGCTCAGAACACGCTTGAAGTATATGTTTGGCACTCTGTGCTGCCTGTACACATGTACACATGGCAGAGTTGCCAATCTTGAACTTTGTATACATGTGACTGCGGAGTCGGTTTTGTCCTGTTCTGAAGCGTAGAATTATAACTTGTTCTGATCTGTTCATAATGTGATAGTCATCTTGTGTTGGCGTTTCATCTTCTTCTTCTTCATCGTTCATTCTCAAACTCCCACCAGATCTCTCTTGTAGCAGGACAATTGTCCTACTAAATTTCCAGCAGTATTTAGTCCAGTGAATGGAAATGCGTTGTGTCGCCGTTTTATTTGCGCCAATGGCCCGACACATCCGTCTTCGGCGGTGTGTTGGTGTTTGTGGCTTTCTTATTGACTTGATCCACTATTTTTTTCTGATGGTAGGTGATTGGTATATTTGGTTGGTCTTCGGCAGCATCTTCCTTAGCCAGTTGGTCTGCTTTTTCATTTCCTGATATTCGACAGTGAGAGGGTAACCAATGCATGGTTACCCTATACTGGTAAGACAATTCATTAAGTAGTTTTTGCAAGTGCTATTCTGTTTGATTTTGAGACAGAACTCAGGGGAAAAAAATGCAACAAACAGTGGCCCAATGATGGATCACGTTGGTCCGATAAGAATCAATACCCAAAATGTTAAATAATGCTTATAGTAGAATTGTTTGATTCTTGATTAGAAACCAGCACTGCTGCACGAGCAGAATTTCTATAAAGTCTATACTTGTCATGCTGTCAGCTATGCCTTCATCATCAGGTACCATGCCGGCTGGCGTAGTCGATCATGGCTCTCCACAACTCTTTATCTTCAGTAATATGTATCAGGATCGTTGTTGTTTCCCTGCCGTGACAGGTTGTTAAGCTGTCTAATATTTTCTCACGTTGTTACCCTCTATCTTTATTGCCTTCTTTTTGCCTGTTTTAACTATGTTCTCCAAACCTTCTTGTTTCATAACCTGGCCAAAAAATTAAGGTTGTCTTTTTCTTATATTATTGATGAAGGTCCGTCTTGCAATTGACTCTTTTAACACCTCCACATTAGCTTTAGTGTCACTAGCTTTAATGATTCATAGACTCTCTTTGTTTGCTCTACCACTGGTTGAGATAGACCACCAGTAAGCATTTACCAAGTTTCAACATTTGACACTTCGACCGACGAGTCTACTTGAAGACTCAATATATTTATAGAAATCCGCCGCTGTACTAACATCTGGTGTTCAGTCTCTGATTTGTATTGTTCTTCTTCTTCGTCTTCATCATTCGTTTCTCAAACTCCTGCAGATTAGCAGGATGAGAACGGAATGCGTTGTGTCATGGTTTACAGCATTGCTGCGATATCTGCGCCTTTGACACACGTAATATTAATTACCTCAATTCTGGTTTGGAACACGTACGCACACCCCTCTCCCCCCCCCCATTCCTTTGTGTTAGGAGAGATTTTATTTTACATAAATAACTCTAAATACATTCATATTTAAAATAATAACGAATAAACATAAATTAACAAAACTGCCATGGAAAATAACCACATCGATGGTGGAATGGGGGGGGGGGAGGAGGTACGCATTCCAAACAAGAACCCCAAGTTTCACTCCTAGTTTGCACTAAACATGTACCCTCATGTACTCATGTAAACATGTACTCAGCTAAACTCTGTTACATTGAATTATGAAAGAATTGTGGCATTGTCATGGTTTTAATTAATTCATTTTAATGTTTTAATTAATTTATGTAGGCCATGGCCTGACCTTTGCTTCTTTAGTTCATAGTTTAACATGTCTACACAGCAAGTCCTGTTTTCTGGATAAATGACAATGCTGCTGTATTTTAAGGCTCCCCAATTGGGTCAAAGGGCATGAGCCCATGGACCGCTGGATCAGCAACCAACCAAAGCTCCCCAAGGTTCCCATACAGCTTTCTGTTGATGTGGTCTCTGTGACTGTGTGAACCGGTGCTCCTTCCTCAGCAGTGATTTGTATTGGTCACTGCGAATATTTTGTGTTGCCAATTAGTGAATGTCAACGATAAGCCAATGTCTGACAGCACTGTGAGTAAATAGGACCATGTAGTGCCTTGGCTCGAAAAATAGAGGAAGGGGGATAGAAACTTAATGACATGTACGCCGTTGGAATCGAATACGAAAAGTTGGGTGTGGGTTTGGCTGCTCCATCGCGTAGATGACCAAAGTTACCCGACATGTGCTATACTGATGTCAGATATGTCTTGCCGATCTGAAACATCCGTATATGGTGGCCAACTTCAGCAAAACACATACCGTCCTTCGGACTGCATCAGCTAATTGCATTATTGTGAGAACTAACACAACAATTATTCAAACCCAACCTTAGAGAATTGTGTGTCCGGACCAATCAGACTGTAATGGTAAACTACTGAACATAAAAAATGGAAAGAAAATCACTACAATCAAATTATGCTGGACTCATTTTATCCGTGTGTTGCGTGGGCCATAAAGGGGAGCAAAGAATACTATTACATGTCGTGCGCATAGTAAGAGGCGATTCAGGAGATTTCGGAAGTGGAGTTAGCTGTCCCATCCCAAAGAATATCATAGTGACCAAGAAGTCAAGCTGAAACCGGATATATCAGATCGAAAGACAAAATATAAATCAAAGCTGTATACTGTAAACTGTAAACTGTTCTATGATGTAGTACATAGCTAGTCAGCAGGAGTATGTGAGCGAAGGCAGAAGGAGAATGATGTGCCCAAGACTACGTCCTGAATTGGATATGTCGCAACTTCTTGTTAGCACAGAGGAAGATCGAGAAGGAGAAACGTAAGAAGTAGAAAAAGAAGAAAGGATAAATATGCGCCCAGTGGCGTAGCGTGGGTCAATGGCGCCCCGGGCGGAATCATAATTTCCCGCCCTTGTGACATTAAAAAAATATGTCAGTGATTGTGAAAGACTGGACGAAAATAAATTTGCCGCCCTCCCGATGATGCCACCCGAGGCGGTCCGCACCTCCGCCCCCGCCTCGCTACGCCACTGTATGCGCCTTTAAATATATTGAGTGATGTATTCCATCTTGATGCATGTTTGTGTGAGTAAAAGTGAGGGCATGTGAGGGAATCTTCCAGCGTCTCATTGATATGTGTGTGTTATCTAAATCTGCCAATAATGAATTTAAGCGAATGGCTTGAGGGAATTAATACGATGACCAGGAGTTCTGACGTCGGGACTTGATACATCACACATGAGACATCTGCTGTCAAGTTTTCCCCGGCTGCGCGTCAGTAAAACCAGCCCCTACTGGGTCATCCGATCCATTTTGTTATTATTCTCCAGGATCAAACATGACAGAACAGAAAGAGTCCGGTTAAAGAAATCTTCTGTTAAAGAGCTGATGACATGGAGATTCAGAAATGGAAGTGCGAATGATCATTCTTTCTGGGTTTATTCCCTTAAAATTGATGATCGGTGATGACATCTAGAACTCTCACAATGCTCAATATACTCGTGTATGTTTCTGTGTGCGTGTATGTGTGCGTGTGTCCCCTCACATATGTCTCTTTGAGTGGGAACTTACACACATATATACACACCCACACCAAATCAAATGTTCACACGCAAATATATATATATATATATATATATATATATATATATATATATATATATATATATATATAGAGAGAGAGAGAGAGAGCAGAAATATATATATATATATATACATAGTTCATTTTTAGTTCTGTCATGTGAACGTGGACAGTGCCGTTTTTACTCGCAGTATTATTTTATTGATATATTTGGTCGAAACGTTGATTTTTGCGTGCTATCATGTGTGTTTCCAAGATTAGCAAAATTTCATCACCAATTTTCCTAGTTTCGTCTGTGGTATTATAGTTTTACTGTGGTTATTACCTATTATCGACTATCCTATAAAGTAGAGAGGTGAGGTTTACCATTATTTTGCTAGATTTATCATGTTAGATACCTTATTCGTTTTTCCCATAGGAGGGAGTTTGAATGCTACAAATTCTCTCCTCTTCCATTCCCCTAATATATGGGCGTATAGTGGAATACTATGATACCAATTCAATAAACAAACGATGATTTTCAATCCAAGTTGGTAGAGGTAATATGAGTATAAACCAGCGTCATAGAACACGGTTTCCCATAAGTGCCCAGCTGTCTCGTCAGTTTTTAATCATAAATCGCTTGACTAGTGTCACCTAGCGCACGCGCTCAATTACGACAGTCATTCCTCAATCTTCCCAGAGCATGATTAATGGTAAGCTTCATCTTTGTGATTGGGTGAACTCGGGGATCTGTTTTTAAATTTCAAGCTATGAATAACTAATGGATTCCAAATTCAAGTTTGCTGGTCAGCGGGCAATTGGTGTATCACGTCACTACCACGGTTCTCGGTAGGTTTAGTTCTCTAGTCCAGCCAACTGAGAACTGCATTGTGGAGTGTAGTAAAGCTTCTTCTGAAGTGGCTCAGCACTTTAGTGAGAGTGAACCCTTATTGGCATTGGCAATAGCATGCAACATGTGGACCGGGACATGGGAAGGGTGTCTTGGGAGAGTTGTCAATGTTCTGAGACTCCACACTGCTAACTATAAATGGCCCGAAGAGCGATGGACATACAATGCTGCGACGCCTTACAGAAACAGCAGAGAAACGACAATAGAAAAATACTTCTGAATTTACGTGGTATTGGAGTCCGAAAGAGTAGTAGAGGTTAGTGACACCATTACCTGTAATGCACATAATAAGGCGACTAAGGTGATTTTGACGAAGAGTTAATTGTCTCAACCCATTTAGGTTCAACCCAGAGTGATGCTGAAGTCGGATGTGTCACGCTGAAAATCGTAGATACCGCAGCAAAGTTGTAAACCATGACACAACTTATTCCGTTTCCTTGACTACATCATGCTAATCTACGGGAGTTTGAGAGGAACGCTGAAGAAGAGGAGAAAAAATTACAGGACAACAAAACCATAGCTGTCCTAACCTCTAACCTCTATACTCTAAAACTCCACACTCTACAGCAGTGTTTACCAACCTTTTTTCCCCATTCCCCACCGAAAACTTCCTTAAAATCTGATGCCCCACCCCCTCATGTAACATATAAATATTTTTTAAATGGCATTTTTTAACAATCAATCAATAATCAAATCCCCCGAATAATCAAAATCCCCCCCTCATTTTTTCTACCAACGACCCCCCCCCCCCCCATCGTGTTGTTTACCCAAGTAGTAAAACACTGCTCTATACACTACCTGGGGATAGAGACTCAAAGTTGAAGATAACAATCTAACACTTTCCAATCGTGTATGCTAAAACTCTAATAGGCCTGTAATGTGAAACGTAATGGATCATATTACAGTGCCACAAAAGCAGACATGTCCACGTCCAGTAAAGATGTGGTTCTACAGAAGAATGCTAAGAATACCACGGATTGCCAGAAAAACTAATGTGGAGGTGTTGAAAGAGTCAAATTCGAGACGGAGCTTAGATGGCGGGCACGTTGGCGGGCACATTATCTTTCGGCCAGCCTCTAGACCGGATAATAGTTTTCGGTGTTTCAGTGTAATTCTGATGGAATATGTGATTTCTACATCTGAATGTGATAGATTAGAACACAGTGTAACCATTTAGAAACTCTGAAACAACGCTGTGACAGATCTAGCAAATCGACAGCGATGAAACACACTGCTCATAGAAAAATGAAGAGTGCGCAGGAGAGGAGCTTAGTCAATAATATAAGAAAAAGACAATCTTCGTTTTTTTGGGCCACGTTATGAGACAAGGAGGTTTGGAGAACATAGCCACAACAGTCAAGATTGAGGGAAACAGAGACAGAGGGCAACAATGTGAGAAAATATTAGGTTAACAGCCTTCCACAACAACGATCCTTATACATAATACTGGAGATAGCAAAGACACAGAAGAACAGGAGGTAAACATAAACATACAGAGAGAGAAACTACAACAAGTAAAACAGCATCAATATCTTGGACACATAGTCACAAATGATGGCAGATGTGAAACAGAAGTTAAAAGGAGAATAGGAATGGCTAAAAGTACCTTCAATATCATGAGGAAATTATTAATATCTAAACAAATTACAAACAAGTTTAAAAAAAATTTATAATGCTACACATATTCCATATTAATGTATGGCTCAGAAACATGGACACTAAATAAACAATTAGAAGACAAAATTGATGCCTTTGAGATGTGGGTATATAGAAGAATAGGGAGAGCATCATGGAAATAGAAGAAAACAAATAAAGAGGTGCTAAAGACACTAAATATGAAGAAAGAACTACTAAGAGAAATAAAGATCAAGCAAATAAAATACTTTGGACACATTAAAAGACATGACACCCTATTGAAGACCTTACTTGAGGGTAAAGTCAAAGGGAAACGAGCAAGAGGTAGGCAGAGATACAAGTGGGAGAGTAACATCACACGATGGACAGGTTACAGTCTAGCAGAGTGCACCACCAAGACAAGAGACAGGAGATGTTGGAGATACGTTGCAGCCAACCTTCGTTGCGGAGACGGCACTTCATGATGATGATGAAGATAGTTTACGCCAGCCGACATGGCGCCTGATGATGATGACGAGTCCACTTTGCCTAAAACTGTAATCGACTTGCGGTTAGTAGAGGTTCAGTCGCTTATAGATTATAGGGATTAGGTGCCCATTGTGTACACAGCGTGCGAAGATGTTGATTTCAGCGAGTGTTTCACTTAATATTTTTATTTTTACTATTTTCAAGACTACATGTGCCATGCTAAATTCTCTGTCTCTACAGATACGCTAAAATACAATAAAATACTTGCGCTGTGCTCGAAACGGTAGGGATAAAGTCGACCAGCTGGGTGGGCTGGGTGCCTGTCGTTCAGCGTGTTAGCCTGGCAGGCGGCTGTCAGGGGTTGACAGGTCAGGGGAAACAGAGATACTTGAAGTTTTGGAAGCTGACGGCGAGAGGCCAATTTGAGGGAGTTGTTCCGCTTCCGTCCTTACTCTGATGTATCGCAGATTTTAGTGTGTGAAAATGGAAGGGGGGTCTGAGGGAAGAGCGACGTGTCTTGACATTTGCAGGACCGAAATGCTTAGGTTACGCTTCCGGGCCAGTTTCACGTGCCATTTTGCACTTAAGTGGTCCTTTTAAATCTATAACTGAACGAATCATTGTCCGCGTGCTCAATTAGAATTAGGTTTAGGTATGTTTGCGAAGGGATTAGCAATGAACCTACCAAAAAAAATTACAGATTAGAAATCTATGTCAAGGGGCAGCCAGAAAAAAAACTTACAACTATTAAGAAGCTATATATTTCCAGTGACCACATACGGTTGTGAGACGTGGGCAATGAAATCTGCAATATATAAGACATATCGGCATTCAAAATGAAATGTTATAAGAATATCATGGATAGAAAGACGAACTCCGCCAAAGTCGGATGTGTCGGGCCATTGGCGCAAATAAAACGGCGACACAACGCATTTCCATTCTCTGGACTACATCCTGCTGGAAATCTAGTAGGACAATGGTCCTGCTACAAGAGAATTCAGCGGGAGTTTGAGAATGAACGATGAAGAAGAAGAAGAAGAAGACGAACTAACGCAAAGATCTGAACATAGAAGAAGAATAGCTCCTCAAAACTATTAAAAAACGCAAACTAACATATTTCATACATATAAAAAGACACACTGGTTTAGAAAGATTAATTAGAGAGCAAATTTCCATGGAAGAGAACAAGAGGGAAACCAAGACTATAATGGACCATGACATAGAAGGCCTTCTAACATGACACTGGAAGAAACTGGGCAACTTGCACAGAACCGATATGATTACATAATAGCAGTGAGGACAATGAATGAAGTTTGTCTAATGAAGGAAGATATATAGATTTGTTTGCTTTCCACTATAAGAGAGGAAAGCAAACAAACCTATAAATTGGGTGCCACCTGGAGTAAGAAGAAGAGGGAGACCTAGAGAAACTCTACGAGGAACCATTAATATAGAAGGCATATCAATGAACCTAAACAACACGCAACAATTGAAAGCCCTGGCAATGCACAGACAGAAATGGAAAGCTATGGCTTCTACCCTATTCGCTGCCTATGGCCCTGGAGGAACATAACATAACATTTTCCATGGCCCATGTGTTCTTCCAAATCTCTTTGTTCACAGATTTCAACATCATCTTAACTTTGTGCATGTTTGTTTACGTTTATGGCTGTTTTTGTCTCGCTTCCATGTTTGCTAGTCTGTCTGTACTTTTTGTCATTTCCAGGTGTTTGAGTGGCACAGAATACCTGCATAACAATGCTGACTTCATGTAAGCAGCTGGTTGGTATGGTGATATATGTGAACTAGCGCAGGTTTACAATTGAAGAGCAGACATACAAATCACAATGTTGTGGACTTTCGATGGAAATTCGTTAAATATAGTCTTTAGATGCTACAAGGCAACTTCTAGTGATATTATTTCAGCTTCATAGTTAGAACATATCTCCCCACAGGCATCAAACAACTCATCAGATGTTTTATCTGGATTTTCTATATAGACACCATAACCTGCTCTTATGGTGGCTTTGAAAACAGACACATCAGTGATGACACATCAGCAGACACATCAGTGATGACACATCAACAGATACATCAGTGATGACACATCAACAGACACATCAGACATGATCTATCAGAATACTTCAATGGGCAGGAATCCATTATTCTAAGTAGGTGTCTATGGTTTTCTGTGTAGCTTTCATAAGACTTACTGGGTCGGAACTTTTCATTGCATTATCTCTTAATCGTGTCTTTGTTTCTGATAATTTAAAACACATGTGTGTGGGTGGTAGACATTTTGCTACTCTTTGTAGTTCTTTTCTCCTGTCTGAGAATGGCGGAGTGGGGGGGGGGGTGGGCTGTGTGTGTGTGATATCTGTGTTTTATTTCATTGACATGGCTGAGTATTGATTTTTGTTTTATTCTGTGGTTTAGTTGCCATTTTTCTACAAGTTATTTATTTGGGTGATCTTTGTTCATGCTTTTGCTTCTTTAATACGGCTCCATCGTAGCCATATCTCTCTGTATCTCATGTGTTCTACATGTGTATGTATTTCTTCTTCTTCTTCTTCTTCTTCCCAAGAAGAAGAAGAAGAAGAAGAAGAAGTATGTATTTCTCATGCAACCGTTGATGTAGATCTCATCATCATCATCAAGTGCCGTCTCCGCAACAAAGGTTGGCTGCAACGGATCTCCAGCATCCCTTGTCTCTTGTCTTGGTGATGCACTCGTCTATGCTGTAACCTGCCCATCGTGTGATGTTACTCTCCCACTTGTATCTCTGTCTACCTCTTGCTCGCCTCCCTTTGACTTTACCCTCAAGTAAGGTCTTCAATAAGGTGTCATGTCTTTTAATGTGTCCAAAATATTTTATTTGCCTGATCTTTATTTCTCTTAGTAATTCTTTCTTCATATTAAGTGTTTTTAGCACCTCTTTATTTGTTGTCTTCTCTTTCCATGATGTTCTCCCTATTCTTCTATATACCCACATCTCAAAGGTATCAATCCTGTCTTCTAATTGTTTATTTAGTGTCCTTGTTTCTGAGCCATACATTAATAAAGAATAGATATAGCATTTTATAATTCTCATTTTTAACTTGTTTGTAATTCGTTTAGATGTTAATATTTTCCTCATAGATCTCATTGTTCCACTAATGAAGCTTAGGGCATTATTCTGCACTCTGTCTAGAGATTATATATTTGTCTTGGAACATGTTCTCAGAAGTGCTCTGTTGTATCCTAAAGTAGGACGTATATAATAAAGATATAGTTCATCTAATAAAGATATAGTTTGCTTAATCTCAAATATGTGCCAATGAGTCTTTTCAGTAACTTTAACCGTTTCAGTGCTTCATTTTTGAAATTTTCCAAGTGCTTCTTTAAGGGTAAAATGCTAATCAAGCATGACTGCAAGAATGTACGATGTTCTTCTCTTGGTAATTTCTGTGTATCTAAACGTAGACTGATATTTTCTTTGACTACGACTCTTGGAAAAGATTTTATAAACAATTTATTTTCAGCTTCCATTTATGACAGTACTCATACATTCTTCTTAAATCTCCATTTAGTCTGTGGGCTGCACTTTCAACATTCTCACAGCTCTACCATATTATTAGGTTATCAGCACGGAAGGAATTTTTCAGCCTTGATATGTTTGGCCAGGCTATTAATGTAAATGAGAAATGAGTGCAGCTCATAGCAGAAACCAGTGATAAAACTTCCTCTAGAACTTCTATAGTTGAGATTGTATTATTTATCTTTGTCAGGATTGTTTCTTCAATGAGGAAGTACTGTTTTCAGTCATATAGTTTTCCACTAATTCCTACCTCAATCATCCTCATTAAGAGACCATTTCTCCATACTTGATTATAAGCCTGTTGTAAGTCAAAGAAGATGGCTACAGTGTGTTTGTTTTCCTGGAATCCATAATGGATTTTCTGTGTCAACCTAAATAGTTGTCCTTATGTGCAATTACCTTTTCTGAAAATAGCCTTTTCATAGTAGAGGATGTTTGAGTTCTCGAGGAACCAGTAAAGTCCCACATTAACCATCCATTCTACAAATTTGCCAAGACATGATGTTATTGATATATGGCTTTTTGGTTCATTTGGAGGGTTGTTACTATTGAGCATGGATAAGATGTGAGCATTTCTCCAGTTTTTATTTAATCTCATTTCCATATTTCCGTTGTTTGTTGTGATAATATTTCCATTCGTCGTCTTTTGATGTTTTGTGTGTATCTTGATAAGGACCTTTTGGTTGAAACGTTGAATATGATTTGTATATTGTAACTTGTATGTTTTCTTGTGTGCACATCATTTCCCACTAGTTTTATATATAGTATAATAGTCTACAGTCAATCAGTCGTGTCTGATTGAAACGATTATATAAACCTGTGCAATACGTAAGTACGATTGTTGTTACGTTTCACGCAGTTACCTTGTATTGATTGTCGTATCTAGTATTTAGGCAGCTTTCCATTTCTCCATGTCATATTTATTATGAAAAAGAACATCTTTATACCAACAACATGTTACCAATGTCAGACTTGGCAATTAACATCTACACATAAGAGAAAGATGGCCACTTACTAAAATAAATGTCTAATAGCGGCTATTGGAGTCATCACAATTGACAAAATGCGCAGTGTTAACACCATAAAGATAATAGGTATCCCACTAAGCATCGAATATATAGGGGGAAAAACTGATAAAATGGTTAGGACATCTTATGTGGATGAACGATTAAAAAGAGCTTATAACAAGATGAAATCATGATACAGAGCCAAGGATAGACCAAGGAAAAGATGGATGGATAACATCGACCATACTGAATAAACATTCCGCCGAAGACGGATGTGTTGGGTCATTGGCGCAAATAAAACGGCGACACAGCGCATTTCTATTCTCTGGACTACATCCTGCTAGAAATCTAGTAGGACAATGGTCTTGCTACAAGGGAGATCCAGCAGGAGTTTGAGAATGAACGATGAAGAAGAAGAATAAACATGAATGCTCCTCAACCAAAGCAACACATTTGGCTTTGTAACACTGACATCACTTTCATAAATCCCTACGCTCAACGGCAAGTGTGGAAGCTACGACATGACCACCTGGGGATAGACAATATTCAATATTTATTAGTTTAAAGACTACTTCTGTCTCTGATTTTTCCACGTGTGTTAAGTCTTCATTATAAATTGTATCTGGTCCAGAAGGCTTTCTATGCTGTAATTTCTTCAGCTGTTGTTGGAGTTTCTGCATATTGAAGTCGTCAAATATGGATGAGCTAGTAATTTGGAAGAAGTTCTACAGAAAAAGGAAGCAGAATAGGGCAGGCAAAAACAACATTTAGAAAAATGAAAAATATATTGTGTAATATGCCCTTGTCATTAGAGATGAAAAAGATAGTTCTGTAGTATAACTCCTGCATTAGCATACGGATAGTCTTCCCCTGATTCTTGGATAATAAACGAACTGGAAAGTGGGAAATTCGAGGCAATAAAGATGCGGTTCTATAGAAGAATGCTGATAATACCATGAACTGCCAGAAAAACTCATGTGGAGGTGTTGAAAGAGTCAAATGCGAAATGGACCTTAATTATTACTATAAGAAAGAAGCTTCTTCATTTTCTGGCCACTTCTTGAGACAGGGAGGTTTGGAGAACATGGTCACAACAGGCAAGATTGAAGGCAACAGATACAGATCGCGACAACGTGAGAAAATATTATACAGTTTGAAAACGGCAGGGAAACAACAGCGATCTTGATACATAATACTGGATACATAATACAGAGAGTTGTGGAGATCCTTGATCGCCTACGCCAGCCGGCATGGTACCTGATGATGAGTAGTTTGGACCTTTTCTTGGTGCTTTAGTTGGTACAGACGCTTCTTGTCAGTGTTGGAAATATTGTTTTTGAAAATTCTTGGAAAGTCTGCTCACACTATCACTTCAGAGTTTAGTGATTGTTCTGCTTCCATCCAGGCTTATCATTTGTTCTTCTGTTCAAAGGTAAATTGTTGAACAGTGCAAGTCTTTTTACCATATTTTCTTATACCTAAATTAACTTATGATTTTGCTAATTTGTCATATTCGGCTTTCTTCAATATCAGTTTTACTTTAGCTCATGTTTTGATGTGAAAGAGTTTTTGCTTCTTAAGTTGGCGCTATCTTAATGGCTTTTTTTTCCTTTCAAGAATACCAGCTGTTTGCATCTCTTTACTGTAAAATGGTTTATAAGATCTCCTACTACACATTCGGAAGCTCTGTGATGAGAGATAACTGTTGCCACCTCAACAGTAAATGTTTCCAAGATGTTTCTTGGAATAGTTTCAAATCTGCCTTGCATAAATTCCAGCGAAAATTATGTTTGAAATATACTTTGTTCTGTGTATTTATGGTGGTGAGAATTGGTCTATTGTCACTTCCGATGTCATCAACGTTTGCTAGAGAGCAAGAGTCTATTATATCAGATGAACAGATAATCAAATAGTGTCGACTTAGAGATAGATGGTTCCTACGCAAAAGTGTGGTACACTTTGCATCCTGAAGGACTGACATGTTTATTGTTTCATAGAGGTCCTGGATATATTTTTTCTGCCTTATTGCGGTTCTTGTAACGGAGACGCTGAGCGTCTTTAAAGTCACCAGCAAGTACTGTTTTGAGAAATTGTGTTGCATGGATTTATGTTTAAGTTGTATGTTGTATGAGGTTGGCTGCGTATGTTGTGTATTGTATATTTAATTCAATGTGCTAGATCGTGACCTTTGGAATTACTGCTTTAAGACCTTTCAACAGAAAATGTAAGCAAGACTGAAAGGTCCATTTTGATTATTTTCATGCATTTCGTTATCGACCATAGCTATTTTTGGCATGAAATTCAAGTATATAAATAGTGACCAACGAAAACATGGCAATAATCAACAATGTAATGTTTGTTTGTTAACGTTCGCTCCATTGTAACCATCACGGATATCCGTGCGATTTCCGCCGGGAGCGTGATTACGTTGTGCCACCGTTATGCGCCTTGTAGGCCTAGCACATCCGATTTCGGCATGCCTTGACAATTCGGGTGGGTTACCCTTAACCTGTGACAGCCTCTATATCTGTCTCCAGGCACGCGTAGTGGCGACTCTTCGCCCAGACGATTTTTGATCTCGTTTGACTCGCACGAGGTGTTCCATGTCTATGAACTTGCCTCGTGTAATTGGACGTGCTGTGCCTGTGCCCATTGGGTACTGAACCGTTTCTCATCCGTGAGCCTGGTTCCTTAAGGGGAAGAACTCAACAGAGGAGTTGGACCCTGGCTCTCTTAGCCGAGGTGTCATTCACCGACATCGTGTACCCCTTGTCCAAGTTCGAGTCTCACACCACGCGTTTGAGAGCAAGGCGTTCTCGAGCTGAGCGTCCTAGTCCCAATAGCGCCTGAGCCCATCAGGTACTGAACCCTTTCTCTCTTCAAGTGTATTTCCGGTGTAGGAAAACCTGACAGTAGAGTTGGGCCAGGGCTAAATCGTTGTCCCTTTTGTGCCTGAGCCCATCGGGTACGGAACCCTTTCTCTCTGCAAGTGTACTTCCGGTATAGAAAACCTTGACAGTAGAGTTGGGCCAGGGCTAAATCGTTGTCCCTTTCTTGCCTAAGCCCATCGGGTACAGAACCCTTTCTCTTCGCGAGCATATTTCCGGTTTAGGAAGGCTCGACATTAGAGTTGGATTAGGTCTTCTTGCTTTACCAAACGCCAATGAATTGGTCTGGGAATCTGCCTGTAAGGAACACAGGTAACTAGATGTTCGTCTCGAGCTGACGGAGCTTGTAGTTCCCCTTTCCTAGGGACTTTTCACTTTCTATTTGCAGTTCGCGCTGCCCTCTAGCGCCGTTCTGCCCTTTCATTGTTTCATTGTACTCGGTATGAAATCTATTTGTCTCTCGCCATGCATCTACCTTTACGTGCATTTTACATTGGCCGCCCCTCCAATGATCGGACTGGACTGACTTGCTTCACTGTATGTCGACAGTGTCGCTATATGTGGTGATGCTGGTGGTCTCGGAGATATTGTCTGTCTCTTGTGCAGTCAAATCTCTTTCCATCTGCTACCTCCACATTCTCGGACACGATCCCCAAATGATTTGGCCAGAATCAGCTCGAGCTGCTGTATTTCTGTTTCCAAGGTGCACAGCGTGGAGGTACATTTGGGATCTTGGTTATCTGCTAACCCTGGGTCCGCCTAGAGCAATGCGTTCCCTTTGCACCCCAACAATGTAATGAATGAAGTCCTAATTAATTATGTACATATGTCTTCAATACTACAGACGGCCATTGCCAGATGGTCACTTTTGATATCTGCGTAATGGGCTGTTAGCTGGGTGACATTTCCCTGAATGTCATTCATGGTATAGGTAATTGTGCCACAGCAATTAGTGCACTTACATGCATAGCTAGTATATCATGATAGATGTGGGTCAGTGTCTTTGTGTATAGTCTCTTGTAAGAGGCACACATGTATCTTCTGAGTGTGTAGTAAATTAGCAAGTTCTAGTTTTTGTTTGCTATGCCACATATATTTAGTTGTAGAATGTTACACGAAGACTGTGTTTTGTGACAATCTTGGCGCTGCTGGTTCTCCCACTAACGTTTTCATGGTTTAATCTTTTGGTGCTAGTGTAGATGTTGACGTTTTTGTCCCTGTGTTTTGTATTGTTCGTTTCGGTGTTTGTGTTGTTGTTTTTTATACGTTCCAATAGTCGATTCTTGGTCAGAGCAGCCTGGTTACCCTCTGTCTGCTGCGGATTTTTATAACCGAGGCGACGTCCGATCTCCTTTACAATTAATTTTGTTTGTAATCGCATCAAAGTACCAGGAAGTATGTGGATTTTTGACCCACCTCAAGTCAGAGCCAAAATAACTATCACATTAATAGGAAGGTAGGTTTCTAACTATGCACTGCTCCAAGCAACTGCAACCAAAATAGGGTTCACTGTGCTCATTACCCGCCTATTAGTCTTCAACAGACTTGTTCTGCAGGATCTACCAGACATCACGGAGATTATATATTGTTTGACAAACCAGTGCTAACAAGATCTTCTCTCTCTCTCTCTCTCTCTCTCTCTCTCTCTCTCTCTCTAACAACTAAATCGCTCTGAAACAAATATACCAGACTAATCATCATTAAAAATAAACAAAAAACCAAATTCTCTCATCTTTCAAGTCAGATGCGAAATCTTCCGCGTAATGAGTTCTACCGTACACATTTCCAGAAGAAACTGGACCTCTGTGAAACTATTTCACTTTGTAAACGAACTCTCCAGAGATTATTTTTGCAACAAATATTAAATAAGTGTAGCTGATGCCCTCTTCGTGCCAAACTTAGACAGATGCTAAGATTGGCAGAGATGCGAGAGCACACACTCTGAGGTTAAGAAGATTTACAGACACTTTCAGTGTTACCATGCTGGCTTATTATAGTCATGTTCCAGAAATGTTATATTTTCAAAATTGGTGTCAGAAAATTGTTGTTGATTATTTTTCTTCTTCTTCTTCTGCGTTCGTTCTGAAACTCCTGCAGATCAGAAGGATGTAGTCAGGAGAAACGGAATGCGTTGAGTCATAGTTTACAGCATTGCTGCGATATATGCGCCTTTCGGCCTGACACATCCGACTTCGGCATGGCTTTGGGTTACTGACCGTATATGGGATGGGACAGCCAACTCCATCCCATAACCTCCTTAGTCGCCTCGTACGACATGCACGAAAGGTAAACAGTGTTGCTATTCATTGCTCCCCTTTCGGGTTCCGACAACACACGGGAGGATTTTAAAAAAAATTCTTATTTGGGTTTGTCTTGTCTTCTTAAAGCTAGTTAAACAAATATATATTACATGCTACTATTTAGGTAAGGACCAAGGATGTTCCAGTAGTGTAGACACCAGTTTTTTTTATAAGGAATTATACTGATCTTAACAACCTACAATTAAATATCCCTGCCAAAATATAGTAAAATCTTAGTCTAATATCGACAAATTTTCAGCAGAACGTCGAAACATCCTTTTCTGTGTAAAGTACTAGAAATACTATAATTATATAATATGCATGCGGTTGTGTCTGTGGGTCCCACCAATAGCCCACCAGACAAATCACCGATGCATCAGTAAATCTTAGCAGATGACATGTCGTTATATTCATGCTCTCTTATGATAGCTATGTAGCATGTCATCTACAGCCCCTATTTATATACCCCATCTAAGTAGAAGATTCCTTCAATCATCATCATCATCAGGTGCCATGCCGGGTGGCGTAGGCGGTCATGGCTCTCCACAGCTCTCTGTCCACAGTATTATGTATCAAAGTCGTTGTTGTTTCCTTGCCGTGCCAGGTTGTCAAACTGTCTAATATTTTCTCACATTGTCGGCCTTCTGTCTCTGGTGCCTTCAATTTTGCCTGTTGTGACTATGTTCTCTAAACCTGCCTGTCTCATGAAGTGGCCAAAAAATAAAGATTGCCTTTTTCTTATATTGTTGATTAAGGTCCGTTTCGCATTTGAATCTTTCAACACCTCTACATTAGTTTTTCCGGCAGTCCATGGTATTCTCAGCATTCTTCTGTAGAACCACATCTCTGTTGCCTCTAATTTCCCACTTTCCAGTTTGTTTATTGTCCAAGACTCGCACCCATATGTTAATATAGGGGTTATTATAGCACTGCAGAACTCTCTTTCTACATATGTGATAGCAAACATAAAAGTAATAGTAAGTTGAGGACAACATACTTTGTATATGATATCAAACGTAAATGTAATACTAATTGGGGAAATCATAATTCGTATATAATAGCTATCGTAAATGTAAGTGGGAACGACATACTTTGCATAGGGTAGCAATCGTAAATGTGTCTGAAGTGGATAATGAGTAAATGGGGACAATATATTTTGTATTTGAAAGCAATGGTAAATGAAATATAATAAGAGTAACGAGACCGATAACTCGTCTGGGTCACAGGGGTGCCACACTGGAGACATCAGCACAAACAACTCTCCAAACATCTCTATCCTCAGTCATTAGAAGGAGTGTAGAAAAATCATACATGGCCATTTCTAGATATTATCAATCCAGGTTTTCTCTGTACCCACTCTTCTCCTTTCACATTCTACGTCTCTCGTTACATGTCTAAACCAAGCCAGATTGCGCTGTTTCACCACTGCCAAAAGTAGTTCTTGATAACGGGCAAGTTTACTTGCTGCCGGACAAATATATTTGTCGCGTGTTCTATAGCTAATGCTTAATAATCGTCTGTAGCACTTGATTTCAAAAGCCTGAATCCTGCTTTTCGTGTCTGCATTGAGTGCCCAAATTTCACATCCGTACAACATTATACTTAGTACTAGCGTCTGAATAGATTGATCTTTACTGTAATACTAATCTTGCTTTTCGAAATCATATTCAACATTGTCATGGCAGCCATCGCCATCGCGAGTTTCCGTTTAATTTTTTTTTTCACGAGTTGCCATCATCACATATTTGGGATCCGATATATCTTCGTTACGTTTGTGGTCGTTTAACCAGATATTCGTGGAATCCTCCTTGGTATCACTAGTCACCAACATCGCGCTTAAAAAAAATATGGTAGCGTATCCTATTCAGGACGTAGCCATCAACTTATGATTTATTGGCTGTAGTGATTTTCTAGGCAATATAAATACATTCAGTAGTTTGCCATTGAATTCTGAACGGTCCGGATGCTCACATGTCTGTGGCAGGGATCGAACTCGGTACCTTGGCCGTCACAGAGGCGTTCTGTACCACTTCGTCACAGAGCCGGACAACTTGCTTTTACCAATGCTAATTTTAATATCACTTTTCCGACTAACGTCTTGCAACTTTTAGATGAGTCTCCAGAGTTCAGATTCGGAACCAGCCAAGAGATCTATGTCAACGTCATAACGCAATTTAAAAAGTGCTCTACGGTCAATAGTTATTGATGTAGTTAGTGGGGAAAACAGCACTGCTTGCGGAACTGCAATAGCTAGTGGGGAAACAGCACTGATTGCCGAACTGCAATAGTGGGGAAAACATACTTCCACTATTTACCCATCCCTGTCTTCTTATTATGAAACTGTTTTTCCCAACATTTCGTTGAGATGTTGAAGTCTTCTGGGTACGAAATAAAGTTCTGGAGAGATCTCCATATTGTACAGAAGGATACACGGGCTATATTGTTCATAATTATTGGCGATTAAAACAAAGAAACATGGCTAAATAAAGCTTCTGATAAATCTTAAATTATGACAATGTACAATTATTATTAATCCTCTTTTATTTGCTAGTAACATGTTTATATCTGTAATTTTGTCTATTAGGGTCTTGCCCTTTCGAGGTATAGGATCAGGTACGGCCCCTGTCTTGATATTCGTCACAGAGTATGCAACATAACACTCTAACAAAGATATATTTTCATTGCATTTGTGCATGGAATCCTGAATTCTGCGGTGTGGCTCTTCTTTGATTACCGCGGTCTTCATGATCTGTACTTGATAGGGCAGACTGTGGTCGTGCCCTCTTATAGTAGGGCTTGCAATTCTTAGTTTGTAGCCTCTGCTGACTAAGCTAAGCACCTTCGCCGCGGAAAGTATATGGCATTGATAGAAAATGTACAATTATAACTCTACTGAAACTCAATATTGAAACATGTGCCCTTGTAGAGAAGAAAAGCATCAGTAAAACATGTGCTACAGAACTACGGTTTTCATGAAATAAGTTGAGCAGAGATATGGCACCCCACCCAGCCTGAAAGAATGGACAATCCCGTAAAATAAAAACATTAAACTCGTTAAATTGTAATGGAAATTAATTTGGCAATATGCAATGTATCCTCTACAAAATAATGTTCACGTAAAAAGGCAATAGAACTAGACATTTCTGTAAGTGGGTGGCTCTAGTAAAAACAATATTCTCCTTCTACTGCGTTCGTTCTAAATCTTCTTCCAGTTGGCAGGATGTAATACTGAGAAGGGAAAGTGATGTGTCAGGGTTTATAGTTTAGCTATGATAACTGCTCTCTTCCGCTGACACATCTAAACAGAACATTGCCCAACAACCCCCGCATTTGTCACTTTCCATGGGATGAATCAGCCAAACTTCAGACGAATAGAAGGTCCCTACTTTACTATTTTTAGCTCCCATTTTGGCCACCGGAATACACGGTCGAACTCTTTAATTCTGTTACACTTTTAAAAAAAAATACATTTTCTATAATTGAAAATACTGATGTGGCAGCCCTGAACTATTAACTAAACTTTGCATTTAAGTTCTTCAAAACAGAAAATAAGTTTTCTTAATGGATAACATTCAGTCTCTGTGAAAGATGAAAGGCGCATATGAAAAACAGGAAACGATAACTTGTTACAGAAAAGAAAGTATACTTACTCTATAATTTTATGTTGTCTAGAGCAGTCTTTTTCTCATATGCTATAGTTATTAGTGAAGATCAACGTATATCAATCTATACCTTTTTTTTTACGAATTTGAGTGGGGCAACTAGATGCTATTTATAAATTACGTCAACAATTAGCGGGAGTGGGGAGTCTGAAAAAGATTTTACAGTTGTTTACAGGACTAGGGGGCCGCGGTAGCGCAGTGGTTAGCGCACTGGCTTCGCATATGAGTGGTCCTGGGTTCATTCCCCAGTTGAGGCGGAAATGTTTTCAGATCGCAACGGCTCCCAGGTCGACCCAGCCTTAAATGGGTACCGGATTAATCCGGGAAGTAAAGACTGCGAGGGAGAGGAGATGGCTACCGCCCTCATTTGCAGAGTCTGTGAAATGTGAGATCGCTAACATCTCACACCCCTACGGCATTAATAAATGCTATGGGTTACTTTTACTTTACATGACTAGAGTGGTGCTTCTTGTTTGGGGGGGGGGGGCTGGCGTTCTTGACACAAATTTACGCCTAAAACTGTTTTTAAACACTATTTCAATTGTCTGAATCTGAAACATTTTATAAAACTCTGGAGAAAAAAATCATGTCGTTTTATTTTCTTCATACTCTTCACAAATATTTCTTCAGGATTGTGAGATTATATTTGAGATTGGAATGGAGATAATTAAACAGATGGTATCTGAAATCTTGATAGTTTTTAACCAGACGGAGGACGAGTACTACACATCTGGCTGGGCGTGGTGTTCCAGAGTGTTCCTGCGATACTGCAGCACTGCAATACCTCTTCTAGAACTAACTTACTCCCATAGACTATACCACCTCCCCCATCATCCATCCCTAACACAGCCACGCCTTTCGGAAAACTTGGTATGAGTCCGGGGGTGTCGTCTCTGTTATACACCAGAGAGGAACGTGTAATTTGAAATGTTATTCGTTGTCAAGAACTACTTACTCATACCTCAATGGATTATTTCATCCTCATCTTCCTCGCATACAGATGTGGACTCATTCATCATCATCATGTTCTTCATCACATACAGACCAAGACTCATTCATCATCATCATCATGTTCTTCATCACATACAGACCAAGACTCATTCATCACCATCATCCTAACATACACACGTGGACTCATTCATCAACATCATTCTCACATACACACGTGGACTCTAGAAAGGAGGCTTTTTTGTAGGTCTAAGTGTTGAAATGAAAAAGGAAAGTTCTGTAGAGACCACCCCCTCAAAAAATTATTTCTAGTAATATATTCTTACCCCCCGTGTGTTGTCGGGACCCGAAAGGGGAGCTAAGAATAGCAACACTGTTTACCTTCCACGCATGTCGTACGAGGCGACTAAGGAGGTTATGGGATGGAGTTGGCTATCCCATCCCATATAGGGTCAGTGACCCAAAGCCATGCTGAATCGGATGTGTCAGGCCGAAAGGCGCAGATATCGCAGCATGATAAACCATGACACAACGAATTCCGTTCTCATGACTACATCCTGCTGATCTGCAGGAGTTTGAGAACGAACGCAGAAGAAGAAGAAATATTTTTACATTCGCAAACTCATAAAACAGCTTCATCGCTAGTGATTCTTAGGATTACAATAAACTTCCACCTTGTACAGGCTTGCACCTTACTATCAGAAATGTTACTTCATTAGTGAAGAGATATTTACATCTCTCCAACAGAAATGTTACTTCATTAGTGAAGAGATATTTACATCTCTCCAACAGAAATGTTACTTCATTAGTGAAGAGATATTTACATCTCTCCAACAGAAATATTACTTCATAAGTGAAGAGATATTTACATCTCTCCAACAGAAATGTTACTTCATAAGTGAAGAGATATTTACATCTCTCCAACAGAAATGTTACTTCATTAGTGAAGAGATATTTACATCTCTCCAACAGAAATGTTACTTCATAAGTGAAGAGATATTTACATCTCTCCAACAGAAATGTTACTTCATTAGTGAAGAGATATTTACATCTCTCCAACAGAAATGTTACTTCATAAGTGAAGAGATATTTACATCTCTCCAACAGAAATGTTACTTCATAAGTGAAGAGATATTTACATCTCTCCAACAGAAATGTTCATCTCTTCTACTAGAAATAATTGCTTCATACTAGCAGACATTTTATTTCCTCCTTATAATAGAATTAATGTGGTACACAACAGCAGCTCACCATCATATTTACGCTGGCAACTACCTACCCGAACATCAATTTTACCAAACACCGATAAATTATACCTATCATGGGTGGGATGGCGATCAGGTAGATTTACAAGTGTGCAATTGAAAAGTATGTTTTCAAATCCAATCCATCTTCAACGGTTATTTTCCTACCTGACTGTTTTGACATATTGTTTTTCTCCAGGGGGAAAAAAATGGTTTAATTAGCCATCTTGCAACAGCAGCACGTTGGTAACGTGGTAAGACTCCCGCGTAAATTATCCAGTCCTGTGGACTCATCGATTCATCCATCTTCTTCATCTAAATTCATCCTCAAACTCGTGCAGATAAGCAGGATGTAGTACGGAGAACGGAATGCGTTGTGTCGTGGTTTACAGCTTTGTTGTAATATCTGTTCCAGTCGGCCTGCCACATCTGACTTCAACCTGATTTCTGGTAAGTTTGACCGCATATGGAATAAGACAGCCAACTCCACCCCATAACCTACTTAGTTCCCTCTTACGATACACATAAAAGGTAAACAGTGTTGCTAGTCTGTGTTCTCCATTTGGGCGCTGGCAACACACTGGCCTCCCTTCCCATTCCCCCGACAGGGCCATGGAGATTTGACAATTAGGGAAATCACAGAGTAGGCGGAAAGGGGCACGGAGGTAATCAATTGTACGATAATAACAAGAATAATAGCAATAGCACCTGACAGACATTGTAAAGTTAGTTGTAATGTTAGTTGTAATGTTAGTTGTAATGTTAGTTGTAATGTTAGTTGTAATGTTAGTTGTAAAATTAGTTGTAATGTCAGTTGTAATGTTAGTTGTAAAGTTAGTTGTAATGTTAGTTATAAAGTTAGTTGTAATGTTAGTTGTAAAGTTAGTTGTAATGTTAGTTGTAATGTTAGTTGTAAAGTTAGTTGTAATGTTAGTTGTAATGTTAGTTGTAAAATTAGTTGTAATGTCAGTTGTAATGTTAGTTGTAAAGTTAGTTGTAATGTTAGTTGTAAAGTTAGTTGTAATGTTAGTTGTAAAGTTAGTTGTAATGTTAGTTGTAATGTTAGTTGTAAAGTTAGTTGTAATGTTAGTTGTAATGTTAGTTGTAAAATTAGTTGTAATGTCAGTTGTAATGTTAGTTGTAAAGTTAGTTGTATAATTATGTGTAATGTCAGTTGAAATGTTAGTTGTAATGTCAGTTGTAATGTTAGTTGTAATGTTAGTTGTAAAATTAGTTGTAATATCATTTGTAATGTTAGTTGTAAAGTTAGTTGTAATGTTAGTTGTAAAGTTAGTTGTAATGTTAGTTGTAAAGTTAGTTGTAATGTTAGTTGTAATGTTAGTTGTAATGTTAGTTGTAATGTTAGTTGTAAAGTTAGTTGTAATGTTAGTTGTAAAGTTAGTTGTAATGTTAGTTGTAAAGTTAGTTGTAATGTTAGTTGTAATGTTAGTTGTAATGTTAGTTGTAATGTTAGTTGTAATGTTAGTTGTAAAGTTAGTTGTAATGTTAGTTGTAATGTTAGTTGTAATATCATTTGTAATGTTAGTTGTAAAGTTAGTTGTAAAGTTAGTTGTAATGTTAGTTGTAATGTTAGTTGTAAAATTAGTTGTAATGTTAGTTGTAAAGTTAGTTGTAATGTTAGTTGTAATGTTAGTTGTAAAATTAATTGTAATGTTAGTTGCAAAGTTAGTTGTAATGTTAGTTGTAAAGTTAGTTGTAATGTTAGTTGTAAAGTTAGTTGTAATGTTAGTTGTAAAGTTAGTTGTAATGTTAGTTGTAATGTTAGTTGTAAAGTTAGTTGTAATGTTAGTTGTAATGTTAGTTGTAAAGTTAGTTGTAAAATTAGTTGTAATATCATTTGTAATGTTAGTTGTAAAGTTAGTTGTAATGTTAGTTGTAAAGTTTGTTAATGATCTGGTATCTTCTAAGAAACCAGTGAGACCACAGCAAAATAAAGTTAAGACTCTTTAATCTAGAGAGATAATTGATATATCCATTGTGTCGACGCATTATCTGTCTCAATGTCTCGATACATCCGACGTCGGCGGCAAAGGTGTCAATATACCGTACCGGCTTTTTCTGACAAAGTAGCCTATGTGCTGGTTCATGTATTACCTGAAAGTCTGGTTCCGGCATAGGAAACACTCGACAGTAGAACTATCAGCTTTTAATACCAACAGCTCTTAATCGTCTCAGGCAGCATTCATTGGCAGAGGATTCTCTGCTTACAGACCGGTAGGTTATCACCCCCCCCCCCCAATCCTTTTAACACATCGAAACATAACTTTCAGCACTGAGAACTTGGTCAACATGCTTGCCACCCCATCCGCCGCCCTCAACCCTACCTAGCAATTTTTCACAAAAATGGTCATCGAATTTTCATGATAAACAAAATCTGATACGTCATCACGGGTAATTGTTTTCGTCTGTTTAGGTACCACCCCCCCCTCCCAAAACCACTTGAGGAGATCATATCCGCGGCCTTGTCTGCTTACCTCTTTGGACAAGGCAACACAGCATCGCAAACCCGTAGCTCGGTAGTCCATACCCTCCCCCTCCCCAACTTAGGAAATTATAACATGAAATTTAGTATTACCTCTGTGACAGCCAAGATACCGAGTTCGATCACCGCCACAGGCAATTGTGCATCCGGACTGTTCAGAAAGCACTGACAAACTACTGAACATATTTATATTGCCTAGAAAATCACTACAGCCAAAAAATGCTGAGTTGATGGCCACGTTCTGAATAGGGTATGCTACTAAAAGAAATTCAGTACTAATGAGCAAGACAAAAGGCAAGTAAATCTAACCCACCCATCCATTAAATGGCTCTTCTCAAAGAAAAGCTCAGAGAAAATAAAGAATTGCCCCCACACAAAGGAGATACAATGAATTTTTAAACATATATCTACGGTCACGCACCAACGAGACATCAGATATAAATTAAATAGTCGTTAACCACTTCCTTATGTGAAATTGTTATTGTTGCATTTCCCAGGGAAAAAAACAACAAACAGTCATCATCATTATCATCACAAATTTCTTTTCCGCATCGAAAGTTGCCTGCACAAATACCCCACACAAAAATAGGTCTTCATTAGCCAGCGTGACCTCCGTAAGTGGGCCCGAGTGCTTCGTCACCGCGAGAGGCTACTTCGACTTTTCCCATGATTTTCAATGGTCATTTCCAATATACTCTATGTAATCAGCCAATGAAAATCAAGGAAAAGTTTGATTAGCCTTACGTGGTGACGTTACATGGGAGGGTATGCTCTCACACCTTGTTTACAAAGACAACGTCAGCCACGCATTTTTAAATAATGGCGTCTGCACTAGAGACTCGCAACAACATTTCCCTGCGAACTGATTGGCTGTGACATATACATTGAAGAGCACACGTATCAGGAAGTGCGAGCGCTGATTTTATGCTGTAAAGGTCTGAAAGTCAAAACTGCCAAGCAGATGGAACCATACAAATCAGCCAATTT